>JAGKTI010000658.1:96356-120771 GCA_018397915.1 Birgus latro | reverse complement strand
AACATGGCAAACACTAGTTACCTTCTTGCAAAAGAACTCGCACACAGTTGAAGGTGTTGGTGTCTGTTATGCGTGGTTCTCGCATATGAGTGGGAAGGTAGAAAGACAGAAGCAGCATCACAGCGCATACTGCCAACAGTGCTGTCAGCACAGCCACCCAAACCTTTGGTCTAAGAGGCAGCAGAAAACCCCACGGGTCCACCTCAGGTCGACCAAGGGCAGCGAGGATGAAATAATTTCCCATACACACAAATGGAGAGTAGTCAATCCACTGGCTTCTGGTTATATCCAAGTAAAATGGTCCCGGAGTAAACTCCACTTCCTGAAATGTGCTATTGTAAAATATAATAAAGAACAGTAGAATAAATTAATGTACGTCAGGATATATTTCATAAAAGATAATTCTTTACCACAGTGGACAATGATGAGTAATTCAAGAGAGGGCTCACAAGGCGTTTTCTTGACTCAATATATTTACTCTATTGATCACGACTTGTTATTTCAAGAGAAGTCGTTCCCGAGCTAAATATTTGAAAGGGAAATTGACAAAAAATGTATGTTTAGATGATCTATATGCGAAACATGAGGATCGATTATAATGTAAGGGAAAATACAACAATGCTAAAAGCTGTAGGAGGATAAATAAGCTATGGAATCTATCTAAGATTCGGCTGCTTGTACAAATAGTAATGGAATCACATATACAGCAGGTCAACAGATACTGGTTTTAATGACAACTGAAAAAGAAGGCTTACCAAAAAATAATTTTATAAACAAAAGCTCAAAATACATAGCTGAGAAAGAGAAGCTACTACGTGCCCCAAGCCAAACAGTATTCGGTGCACAGAGGCTATGTATACTCTTGTTCTAACTTGGCCCAAAATTGTCATTCCGTATTGAGAAGTTTGCTGCAATAAGGTATTAGCACTAGAAAAGGACGCTAGTGATAGAGCAGTCTTATGAAAAGGAGGGAATAGGTAACATTTCTTCTTCTGCCTTTGAGCTTCGTAGTACAATTTGCAAAAGGACGAAAATCTAGGCCAAGTTGAAAAAACGAACTATATAACTGACCTCACGTGTAACGAGTCTCATCATGCCTGTCCAAGTCCCATCGCTTTGCAGTAAGCCCCAAGTCCTGTCAGGGGATCTCACGTACGTGTATCTGTCAGAGGGACGTGATTTAAGCACCTATGATGATATTGTAACCTTTCCCATGACAAAAAATAAGTCGAGAGTGTGCGCTCACATTCATATTTAATTTTTGCTAAGTTTGGGCAAATTGTGCAATCAACCAGCGTTTATTTATCAGACCCAAATAATACCAGTCAAAAATAGAGTGTATTGAAGCAAATGTGCATTAATAGCTCACGTGAAGTTCATGATTGTGGACAGCATCTCCATAACGTTCCCCGCTGGCCCCCCAAAGGTGAGTCGTTTGCCCTCTGGTGCCGTGGGGTCATCTACTGTAAATGCCAGCTGTGCCACTAACTCCTCCGCTGTCACTAGCACGTGTGGCCTGTGAGGGAAGCTGCGCCGAGATGGTGTACGGTATAGTGTTGGCTAGTAATGTCACGTGGATTAATATACTGTATACTCTCAGGCAAAGCATTTTTCATTCTGAAAGTATTAATATATATTATTGTTTAACACACAAAACAGAACCTGGACATTATAAACTTTTGTTTTCCAATATCAGTTGTGCTAACTTTCTTCAAATAAAGAGAACAACCGTGGTGATCGACCATGTTGTAGCTTAAAGTTGGCACAGCCAAAGGCCATTCAGATCGTTCTGAATGATTAAGATTCAGGCTCAGTTAAGTCTATTTAGGTTCGAGAAAGCTGTTTAGATACAATTTGGTAAGTTACTGTGGTTACTTTTTATACTCTAACTTGTCCTAAAACTTTCATCTACGCATCTTGAATGCTGAGTTATAACAGTAGATCAAACCTCGAATACCACGCTTGTCATGAAGAGGTGTTATGGGAAGGATTTAGAGCTGTAGTACTGTCTTTTCTTGCCACTGACCTATGTAAAATAAACTTCAAAGGGACGAAAAACTGATGATACTTACGGAAAAAGAAAAAAAGTAGTTACTAAATATTCAAGCACACTTCAGTCCATCCAGACCATTTAGGTCGCTCACGGTGGTTCTGTGTCATTTAGGTCTAAATACACGAATTCAGGTTAAATTAGTCCCATTCTGGTAATTTCATCCATTCAGATTGTTTATTTACAAATTTCTCGTCTCTTCTCCTGTAGGAATCTTGAGATCTTGCACCATCTCTTATGTAGTGTACGAGTTGGAAATTTGCAGGAATGCAATATTACTAATACAAGTTACCATGCAATATCTCTCATGTATACTGCTCAATGTCTCTGTGTTTAGCAATATCTTACAGGAGCGTTGTCGACATACAAAATTTACCGTAAGAATTTCCGGGGGAAAAGATCTGGTGGATGGGTGAAAGTTAGACGTTGATCGATAGTCCATGATGCCACTTGTAATGGTAGGGATTCTGGGTCGGTCAACGGCAGCCATGAGAACACTTTGGTCCTGTTGATGAAAAAGCAAGCCGTCCATTAACTAAAACTCAGAATTATCGACTACTTATGCTGTGTTCTTGTTCGGTTGCAACCAGTACGATCACAAAGTCAGGTATTTATGAAGATGTTAAGTAATAATGTCAAAAAACTTGAAAGACTCCAACCATTTCACTGGGTTTCAAATTTCATTGCTTATAACCTCGATACTTACAGTGGATAAGTATTTATGTTGGCAACTGTATACGGATACTACTCGGTACCTGAAGACGGGCAAGGTATCGTCCACAACAGCAACGAGAGAAGTGGTTCGTGAGAGAGTCCTGTGAAGGTGGGGAAGGGTCTGGAGTTGGAGGAGAGGGAGGCGAGTGAATACGATCAGCTTTGTTTTCTGGACCAGCAGGAGGTGGTTCTTGAAGGAGGACTCAGCGAAGGCGGCGAGGAAGACTGGGTCATCGCTCACCACCACCATCGTCACACACCACAACGCATCACCAAGCTAATGGTGCCAACATGAATAATATCACGAAACTAATAGTGCCAACATAAGTAATATCACATAGCTAATGGTGTTAACATAAAAAATATCACGAACCTAACGGTGCTAACACGATTAATATAACAACACTGTTCGTGCCAAAATAAATATCAGGAACTTAATGCCAAAGAGAATATAATCATGAAACTAATGGTGCCAACATGAATAATCGTCTGACAATGAAGGGACCCCAGTACTCTCCCTGATCATGATTTACGCCCATCGATTATTCTGTTATTCTGCACAATCCTGGCTTTTGCTGAAGACACTGCTGTGTCCTTGTCCTAAGTTCTCATCGGTGGTCCAGCAACTGAAACAGGGATCTCTCGGTTGTGGGCCAAGTATACTTCCAATTACACAGTGCTAACTCATAGGAATACTTAATGAACTGAACTGTTTTCTGTTTGGTTCCTTTAGCCTGAGAACGTCTTTGTTTCATGTCGGCTACAGCAGGCAAAAGGGAACTCTACGGGAATAATATTAATCTGACGTGTGTTTTTATACGTGAATGTTTTCAAAGATCCTGAATTAGAGGCTCCAGAGTTCAGTTTCTTCACCCTTATTCATTTACATGCTGTAGCCACATACTTGTCGAGCTGTGGCTATTCTCTGTGAGAGCTGTTCGTATGTCACGCTGGTGTTTTGTTCACTAGTCTTCACCTCTAACACTCCGACTCCCCAAGGTGCATGTAAGTGTGCTAGATCCTGAAAGAGAACACGTAATGATAAATCTTTCCTATTCTTCATAACTAAAGAAACAATAAGGATATCAAGAAGAATAAATTAAACATATTAGATGCAATTATTACAATTTTGATTAACTTTGAGGATATTTTGGCTTACCTAGTTCATTCAGCAGCACAGAGGATTAAAGCCGAAAATGTGAATTACTTGTATCGTACAGTATATTAAGAGCTGACCGAGTGTTTAGCGTTTATTTTTATTTTTATTTTTATTTTTTTCCGTGTCCGACTTTGGGCAAAAGCTTCTGGGCCTATTCCCAAGTCCCAATGGTTCTCCTTCGGACTCAGTAGTCCTCCTACATCTCCACATGTCACCACTTCGGCGCTAACACCCACCATCCATATTGAATACATGCTAGGGCTGTCTCCTATCAAGCTCTTCTGTTGAAGCTCCAAGCAGTTTTTACATTATTGTTGTGGTAACTTACTTGCGTCATGGAGATCGCCCATGGGGTGCCATCTGTCAGCAGTAGGACAGAAAAGCGAGAACAACGCTCTATGGCCAACATGTCATCCAGTGGTAGGCGGCTGTCCATTGATGCTTTGGTCGTGTCTGACAAATACGAGGGTGGATAAAAGTACACTTGTAGAGCACTGTTTTTAGTACAAGTGCACAAGTGCTAGAGTATTTATTTGGCAATATACACCAAAATCACTCCATCAGCTACCAATGTCCTCTCTCTCCTACTTAAAGCTGCCTGTAGGCAAAATATATTGAAAGTAACACAGAGAAAAGCACCGAGAGAATCATATTCAATCAGTGATTGCTAATTGTTGAGATTAGGTTGCATAGTTAATGTTCTTTTTATATTATAGCTCACTTAAATCAGTAACTCTAACTACGAGTAGCAGTGTAGTTATAAATAAGCAAACCGTCAAAAGTGCATAGCTCCCTAGGTTTGCAGTGGCTTGAAACATCTGATTTCCCATCATTAATCTGAATTTTGTGTACCTCTTTTTTGTCATCGTAAAAAGCAAGCAACAGAAACAATTAAATACAACAAAATATCTTGATGATATTTGGTGATGCACATATAATACCCTAGATTAAAATGAAACAAGCATTTTTTTTTTTATATATATAGCTCTCCCTTTACTGCAGTCTACGTGCCTGTCATGTGATGTAGACGGGCATGGACCAGGAGGCAGGTGACCCCCAGGCCGAGCCATAGTATCCCCGCAGCAGCCGTCATCATGCCACCACCACCAACACCAAAACACGTCACGACCACCACCGCACACCTCCGTTACCGCCGCACGTCACGACCACCACAGCACATCGCCACAACCACACGTCACGACCACTACTTAATGCCTCAACCACTGCTGAAATATGTTACGACCACTGTGGCACACATCCATCACCACCACCATCTCTATTTCTTAAACAAACCTCCACCACAACACTCCTTGGGCCAGCTTCATTAAGAAACTGTAAATCTCCTCCTCGTAACTCAAGGTATATATTTTTCATTAGGAATAACAGGCACAAGACGGAACTCCTCTTTCTTTATCCGTTCATTAAAAAAAAAAAACATAATTTTTCTCTCATAACTAAAAGATTTTTTTTCCAGAAAGAACAAGAGATATGGGAAAAAAAATGTAATATAAGCTGCAAAAGCAAATCCAAGTTAGGAGAGGGAGTTGATCATAAAGTTGTGAAGTCAAATCCTGACCAACAACCAGAAAGCAAAATAAATCTGCGGTTTATGTAAGTTCATCATTATATTTTCCGTGTTGATGTACATTTTCTGGATGAGTTTTTTTTTTTTTTTTTTTTCAAAATACATATGTATCTGCATCATCGTTGAACATGCTTGGGGTTACATTCACTCGGGATTCATCTTGAAGAGAACATATTGGATCTCTTGTGAAATCTGCTTCTAAGAGATTAGGTGTGCTAAGCCAACTCAGAACCTTTTTTACTCCTGCAGAGTTGTTGACTTTATACAATGGTTTTATTTGCCCCTGTGTGGAATACAACTTTCATTTGTGGGGAGGCTCCCCACATACAGCTCTTCTGAAAAGGGTGGAGTCAAAGGTTTTTCATCTCATTAACTCTCCTCTTACTGGAACCCTTCAACCTTTGTCTCTCCGCCGCACTGTTGCATCTTTATGTCTTTTCTATCGCTACTTCAACGGTCACTGTTCCTCTGAACTGTCTGCTTGCATCCCTCCACCTCTACGACGGGCACGTAGCACTCTAGCAACAAACTCTCATCCCTTTTCTGTCCAACTCTCTAATGCAAGAGTTAACCGTTATTCCCAGTCCTTCATTTCTGCAACAGGTCAAATCTGGAACTGTCTTCCTCTGTCTGTATTTCCTACTTACTATGATCTCCAGTCATTCAAACGCAGAGTGTCCAGGCATCTTGAAAAGAACAGATCCTGAATTTGGCTCTCTTTCGTATTGTTTTTGTGTTTTCTTGGAAGGAACTTTTTTTTTCTGTTTCCGACTGTGGGCGTAGGCTTCACAGCCTGCTATCAGGGCCAAGCAGTACTCCTGCACACCATACACCTCTACATGTGACCACTTTGGCACTAACACCCACCGTCCATATTAGGGTTGTCTCATACAGGACTTGTGTATTGGTATTAGTGGGGGTATTTTTACGACATGTCGGCCGGTCTTCTGGTAGATCAATAAAGCCTAATTTAATGAAATTTAAATCCTTAAGCTGTTCCCTACCCCATCGGGGATTTGAACCTGGGTCCGTTAGGACTGCAGGCCACCTCTCTACCGATTGATTTTGCTGTCCCATGGCCTTTAGTTCCTTCTTCCTTGAAAAAAAAAATCCAAACCCACAAAACTGTCATACGAAACTCAGACTTCCTTAATCTTCTAACCACTGTTACCAACACATACGTCAGGCTGTCTGATAAGCTTCATGACGTGATATTCGAAGGAAACTGGACTTTATTCGATTTTGCATTTTCATTATGATTTTCATTACATATTAATATACTGTATATACCACTGCATGTTACTCCTATTCCATTATGTAACAAAAATACTTTCACCAAAGAAAAACGTATTTATTCCATTAATTTCGTTTACATCAAATCATTTTCTTCTGGGAAACCTTTTAAATATAAAACAGGTTTTAACATTCTAGTGATGTACAAGAAATAGTTAATTTATCATCTTACGAAGAAGCACAACCAAGTCTGAGGCCTATAATACCAGTTTTCCGATGAGGAAAAAATATAATACAAGAACGTTTGGTATGACACATGAAATACAGATCCTTCATAACTTTCCTAACCTAGAACAACATACATTATCGTTCTGAAAAGGATGGACAGTAGCTTTTCAATTTTAAAAAAATGTGAAAGAATGTCTGTTGAAAGTATTATGGCATGTACTTATTAAATATGAGCTGTCTTGAAAATCTCAACGATATGGTGGCTTTGAGATGTAAATGCTCACTTAACTGAGAACTTATTTAACTGGGAGCACAAATGAGACCTCACATCTCTTACCTCATTTCACTGAGCTGTTTGCCCTGCCCAGCTTTGGTTAACAAAAACAATATTTAGCACAAATATCACATATTTCTACTTTTGCCTGTTTATAAGAGAGAAGCAGATGAATTTACATGAAAGGGAACTTTATCTTTTCCTTGGCTCTTGCTACTTTTTCTCTACGAAAGAACGAAACTATGTCACGTGATGTGTTGGCAATTCATAATTTTGATACATAGGATCAGTTCACTCGCTTGTCATATAAGAAGGACCTGTCTGTATGGTTTGGCAGGGAATGTTTAAAAACTGATTGGGTTTGTAAAGTTACTCTGAATGGATTTTTTTTTTTAAATAACAGAACAGAGGAAGGAAAACAAATGAATACAAAAATAATCCATACACCAGATTACTGATGTCCTCCATTCGTAAAATATCTGTAACCGTTGGACTTGAAGAACTGTAGGTTGAAGTTTGGAGGGAAACAACTCTGGGGAAGCGAGTTCCAGAGAGATGCAGTTCCCGGAATAAAAGAATTCTTATAGGCAGAAGTTCTGCAGTATGGCCGTGTGACATTCCAATCATCAGCGCTACCAGATGCCCTGTATAACGAGGGAAGGCATGGAGAGGTGGCACAATGGACGCAACTTCGTATGAGGATTTGTCATAAAAATATCCGTAAAATGATGAAATGGAGGCAATATTCCTTCTTACTTGTAGGGGAGGTAGTTTAATATAATAGCAGGGTTATTAATAATTCCAACAGCTTTGTTGTTAATTTTGTCTAGTTGTTTTATTGCAACCTCTCCACGTCTATTCCACAAGGGTGAGCAATATTCAAGCTGAGAGCGCACATGACTCTTATAAATTATAGCTAACTGCTCGTCAGTGAAGAAGTCACGGACTCTGTCCATAATCCAAGTTTCTTTGAGGCGGTTTTAGCGAGTGATCAGACATGAGAAGTCCAAAGTCCAACTGAGGGCATTGTTAAGTGAGACGCCGAGAATTCCAGTACTTTTGGAGATGGGAATTTTAGTAACATTGAACGTAATATACGATCCTGACAATATCTGTCTATTAGTAAATTCTATATATTTGGTTTTACTAGCACTAAATGAGACAAGGTTGTTTTGTCCCCATTCATTGATCGTAGATAAGTCTTGATTTATGGAGACGGCTGTACTGAGTTGAGTGTTAGAGATATTAGACTTTGTAAATGGGTGTCTGAGTGTGAATGAACTATGAAGTGTTGAGTCATCTGCGTATGAATGGATGGGATTGTGGGTGACAGATAAGAGATCATTAATATGAACCAGGAACAGGGTAGGTCCCAGAACTGATCCTTGTTGCATGCCAGCGTTAATTGAGTGGAAATTGGAACACATATCACCTACTTTCTTTTTTTATTGTGAGTACTTCAAGTTTACTTTTTCTTGAAACTCAGTAATGCCTGTACAGATCAGGGCATTTAGTATATCCGCAGTGATAATGGAAATCTGCTTGTATTGCTCTGAGATTCATTTCAGATAAATATAACTTATCATGGTGAAATGCTATGGAATGGAGAGCATTAATACGGTTGTAGAAAGCTTTGCAATGTATTCCTTTACTAGGTCGGCAAGTGCGATGCCTGTTCTCAACGTGTCCCTCTTGCTTCCACCGTCTGAGCCACCTGCAGACAGTCGTGACGCTGGACCCGGTTACCCAAGCTATGGCACGAGCTGACAGGCCCCCCACCCACAACCAGATGAAGTTGTTGCGTTCTGTCAGGGTTGTTGGGCGTGAATGCCGCTGTGTTTCCATGTTCTGTCTACGAGAGATATTTAACAGTTATATATAAAATAGAACTTTGTCCTTCAAGGCAGTTTGCTTCAAGTGTAGGTAGTACGATTTGTAATTACTTTTAAGTCCTTCGCAAACGGGACATTACTTTCACTGCACTTCTGTTGATACATGATTATTTTTATTAAGTACAAGGTTATTAGTAAACTGTTTAATGAAGACAATTTATAAAACTCATTCAGTTCGAAAAACCTCTTCTCTGTTAAATACAGTCTTAATGTAGGGACATATATAAAAGTCGTGAACTATGTTTGGATATTAGGAGGCAAGTTTGACTACTGGCAGGAAATTTTGTGTACTGCACAGGAAGGAGCGAGCAATATCCTTCATTCATAGACCTTGCTCGGTAGTTTCGTGAATCCATAGTGTATCTTCCGTAACGAGGCCCAACTATTAAAAAAAAAAAAAATTAAGTATGCCGTAATGCTCGTAACTTGAAGCCTGGCTAGGATGGACTTTGCCTAGAACTTCACCGGTTCTTTGCTTCATATCCCGAAAAAGACCCACGAAGCAACCTACTAATATCTCCACCCCATGAAAGATGTGGGAAACTGCAACAGGTTAATAAAAAATGAGCATGAAACAGCAGTGGATTGTACACAACACTAGTGAAGCGAAATGAATCAAGAAAAAACAAGTCGTTATACAAGTCTTTAGGCAACAAAAACAATTATCTAAGCAACCGAAAAAAAAACTAAGCAACAGAAACAAATCTCAAAGCAACAGAATGAAATTTCTAAGTAACAGATACAAACCTTAGAGGAACTGAAACAAATCTTTAAGCAACAGATATAAGTCACTAAGTAAAAGGAGCAAACTTCTAAGCAACAGAGAAAAATCTAAGCAACAGAAACAAACCTCTAAGCAACAGAAACAAATATCTAAGCAAGGGACAGGTTGGTACTTAGATACAGCTTAGCTGGCACGACCGGGCTGCTTTATCACACACTCTCAGGCTCTGTGTTACGGGTTATGAAAGACAAATGGTCCATGGGTACCACAAACATCACTTACTCTATGGAGAAATGATCTGTCCCCACCAACGACCTAAGCAAGGAAAATATGTCTAAGAAAGCAAAAAAAAACTAATAAAAACAAACAGGTCCTTATAAAACAGGCAGGTTATTCAACAACAAACAAAACTTTAACAAGAACAGTATGTCTAAAAACAAAACAAAAAAACAAAAAATTGTACTCCCCCGAAATGAAGCGTGTGAAGAAAAAAATGGGTCGTATAAGAATTAAAGTAAGTCTGAATGCAAGAGAAAAATGCCATAAACTAGTCTTAAAACAAAAGATACCGTTGTCAATAGCTTTTTTTTTTTTTTTTCTAATTTCTTGTTGACCGAGAGATATTTAGTGTGTTTTCATGACGTCTGAAATGTAGTGATCTGTAAACATCAAAGACGTCGAAAGTTTCTTTATCTATAACTGTTGTCATAATAAAATACACTAATTAACCTCGCACAAAGATGTTTCGTTCTGTGAGAGGTTGGTTGTGACGATCGCTGAGCTGTCATGTTCGGTGTCTGAAACTTATGCATCAGAGAATATGAAAAAGGTGGAAACTATTTTGATTTATAGATGTCAGTATAAGGTGGTAAAAGATTAATAAACGTCTCCCCGATAATGATACCTTGCCAGGTCAATGAGGGTACAACATGACTAAGAGGAACGCGTTACCTCATGACTAATAACAACACGGTACTATGTCACTAACAGCAACACGGGACAATTTCACTTACAGCAACACGGTACAGTATTATATCACCGAGAGCAACACTGTGCTATATCACCATATCACTAACAACAACACTGCACTATATGACTAACACAGAGCCACATGACTCACAATCAAATTGCAGGGAAAGGTGAGGCTGGAATGTGATCTCTTAACAGCCTGGAGCAACAGCTGAGCTCTGAGTGCTGGCCGGCCTCCTTGGGCCTTTATATAAACAGAACACCTTCCCCACCCCGCTCACCACACCAGCCAGTGAGTACCTTCCCCTCCCCTCTCACTGCACGGTTTACCCCCGCTCCCCTCTCACCACATTAGTCAGCAAACACCTCCCCCTCCCCTCTCACCATCCCATGACATTTTGACCTGCTCCAAGAGATCAACTGGACAGATCAACTAAAACAAATGACCATCTGGGTTACTAAGGACATGTCCAAATATTTTCACGATGATCCTCCCATTAGTGTTATCTATTTCCAAGGAGAGACAGACACAGAGAGACAGGTGTGACTACAAAGCCTTACCCTTGATAATATGTGTGACTGTCAAGCAAAATACAGTGTCTGCACGTGTATACGTAGGTCACTAAATTTACTCCATAGACAGTGGATTATGAGAAAAAAAAAATATATAAAATTTATTAATATGTAGCCTTACATATACCGTAACACTGATACTTATGAGAATACACTGCGGTGAGTCATACTGGAAGTAACTTTATATTTTGCTGGTTGCATACTCTTATATATAATTCTTAATTATTTATGTATTCATTTATATGGTTGGTGTGTACTGCTCTCCTTATCAAACTTAAAATGAAGTAAGTAATCCATGTGAAGAGCGTTGTCAGTAACGGTGATGTGTCTGGTCAGTGATGATTATAGTGGTGTGTGTCTTACGTGGCCACTTGACCCACCTGGCTCCACCACACACCAACTACATCACCAGCACCACCACAGCCACAGCGAACCCATACCCAAGCACCGCCAACATGCCCTGAAAATGGATAACGCGGATGTGGGGCAGTAGTACTTTCATTAATGCATAAACTAATAATACCCCTTTTACATCCGTAATCAGTTATGACGTCACTCATATACTGTATGTCTATAAAAGCCATATTAAAACATTTATTTCGAAATGATCTCAAGGCCATGTTAGGGATTGAATTATTTTCTACTGTCCCTTATTTATGTATTGCTTTGACGTTTAATCTGTCCTTACACTCAGACAATGTCAGCATTGACTAATTCTCAGAGGACGATGTGGTGAGTCATAAACTTCGTGAGACTCTCCAACACTCACCGGCAACTGCCCTAAAACTTCAACATAGGCTACTTCAGTGTACCAGATATGAAGTCAAGTTCACTATGATACCACACTATACCATGGGAAGATGGGGGGGGGGGTTGTCCAAAGCACGTGGATAGATTCGTAATTATAAATGGCAGGTTTTACTGTGGACTCCTATTTTCATTCGAAATACGTACCTGCATAATTAAATGTGACAGTACATATTTACCTAGGACATATTAAAAGATGTTGATTACTCGATTACATATACCCATCTTTTTCACCACTTTCATGAAATTTTTTGTTACTTCATTTATTTTTTAACCTTATTCACTC
This sequence comes from Birgus latro, assembly GCA_018397915.1. Classification (NCBI taxonomy): domain Eukaryota; kingdom Metazoa; phylum Arthropoda; class Malacostraca; order Decapoda; family Coenobitidae; genus Birgus; species Birgus latro. The sequence goes on along the minus strand of JAGKTI010000658.1, from coordinate 108,277 downwards.
TCGTAGTAAGAGGGCTAATGAATGCTATGGTCAATCCCACAGACAAAGAAATCTCTCGTGAACCGAATAGTATCGTTTGGGTGTAATGATAAAATGCAAAATCAGACTGAGGGGGATAAAAGGTACAGTAATGTAAATCTATCCTCTTTCNCCAGGCAGTGTTTTACATTTTACTAAATAGCATTTAGTTAATTACCACTTTGCCTCTTGTCAACGGCCGTATGTCCCTGAAATCCTCATTTCTGTTATATCCGTCAGTGTCAGTGTCTTTCTCTGCTGTATGACATTACTAATTACAAGTGGAAACTGTAACAAGAGGAATCGTAACATCTAGACTGCTCGAGCATTACTCACATAGTTTATTTTAATAAAAGCACCATTTAGAAATCAAGGCTTTTATTTTCTCCCTCAGAATGGTCTTTTAACTAACCATTTTGTCAGGCATAGTAACCTCGATAACATTTACTTTAATCTAACTGATGACAGATGCCTGGGAAGGGACGGGGAGTTCTGTTAACTTAATTATCCTGACAGTTTAACTCAGTAAAGAAAACTCTTAGTCGAAGCCAGTTTATATTTAATGACTAACGTGATATGACCAGTTCAACAGCAGTTTGTGTGTGTGTGTGTGTGTGTGTGTGTGTGTGTGTGTGTGTGTGTGTGTGTGTGTGTAACTCCTGACGGGTCGGTCAGGATCACTTGATGATAGTGATCGTCAGCTTTTACCCTCCAGGAAGCGAGCTGAGAGCTCATATAGTCCGATCTATGGGCAAGGCTGTGACCTTCACACACGCACACACCCATCCCCTTGCTCAAGGGACACAGTAACCACCCACTTCGTCAGTGAAACTTTTCGCAACCTGAGCGAGGCGCGATCTCCCGTCTACCGGATGGCGAGCGAGAACGCTACCACTGCGCCAGCGAGCGGTGTGTGTGTGTGTGTGTGTGTGTGTGTGTGTGTGTGTGTGGTGTGTGTGTGTGTGTGTTCATGCTATTTTAGAATGGCAGCAATTAAATATCAAAATGTTATTGGCTTGGTTCTGCTATGATACACTGATACATTAAAAAATACTATCTATCTGTCTATCTATATAACCGCTTAAACACATTCATTCGCATCATAGCCCCAAGGGGAGAAGGGACAGATCCTCACCGCACCACACCACACGAGTGTCAACTGCACAGTGCAATCAGTGACATCTGCAGCAGGGTCAGACCGCGCAGAGCTGGTTTACCCCTAGTACATCATAATGCACCCATCACCTTACCCGCACCTGACCTGATTAGCTGATCAGACCAGGCGCGGAAGAATATCCCATCAGGGCTGTGTCATTTTTCATTCATTCACAATTTCCCTCCAATGATATCTTTCATGCACAGCCACTCTTCCTTGCTCAACAAACATCCCTCTCACATCCAACGCTCTCTTTACACTGTCCATCTATCCTATTCGTAGTCTTCCTCTCAGCCTTAGACCTCTCACATTAGGTCTAGTTATCTTTTTCACTAATCGCTTATTATCCATTCCCTCCATATGCCCAAACCATCACAAAACCATCTGCTCAACTCCATCAGCCATCTCCTGCACATCTCCAGTTCTCCTTCGCACTTCATGATTTCTCACTCGATCCATATGCGTCACTTCACACATAATCCTCAGACACCACATTTCTTCCAAGAGATTAGGTGTGCTAAGCCGATTCCGAACTTTCTTTACCCCTGCACAGTTGTTGACCTTGTACACGGGTTTTATTCTTCCGTGCATGGAGTACAACTCTCATGTGTGGGGAGGCTCCCCACATGCAGCTCTTCTCAATAGGGTGGAGTCAAAGGCTTTTCGTCTCATTAACTCTCCTCCTCTTACTGATTCCCTTCAACCTTTGTCTCTCCGCCGCTCTGTTGCATCTTTATCTCTCTTCTATCGCTATCTCAGTGGTCGCTGTTCCTCTGAACTGTTTGCTTGCATCCCTCCACCTCTACGACGGGCACGTAGTACCCGTCTAGCAACTAACTCTCATCCCTTTTCTGTCCAATTCTCTAATGCAAGAGTTAACCGTTACTCCCAGTCCTTCATTTATGCAACTGGTCAACTCTGGAACTGTCTTCCTCTGTCTGTATTTCCTACTTCCTATGATCTCCAGTCTTTCAAACGCAGTGTGACCAGGCATCTCAAATTGAACGGATCTTGAATTTGGCTCTCTTTTGTATTGTTTTTGTTTATTCTTGGAAGGAACAGTATGGAGGCCTGTGGCCTTTGGTTCCTATTTCCTTGCATAAAAAAAAAGTAATCCCCCCCTCCCCGCTTTCACCTCACCACCAAGTAAACACCCCCTCCCCTCTCACCACATCAGTCAGTGAACACACTCCCCTTCCCTCTCTCCATCCCATGATAATTTACCTACTCCAGATTACTAGACAGAACAACTAAAACATTTATGAGGCATTGCGCATTAGAAGGGTGGCTCGTGCCACCCCACCAAAACATCTGTTACTGAGTATGGCACTATATTGAGGTGTTTACTATCGCTTGGAGTGGATAAGTGTCCCTTAGTCCACTGTATGTAGGGTTGAAATTCCATTGAAAGTGAAGAGTCCTCTCAACCATCTGTGCATTTGGCACCCTGTTGTGAGCTCAATATTCCTAATTATAGGGCATGCCCAACCACTGTATGGAGTGAGGGAGGTGAAGGATGGGTAGCCCTTTTAATGTATAAATCATCCCGCGGGAAATTCTGAATCAGAAGGGCGACCGAACTAGTGCGTGTCTCCTCCCTGGTGCTGGGAGCAGCATCAGCCAATTAGAGCACTCGGCTACCATCGAATTGAATGGATCTTGAATTTGGCTCTCTTTTGTATTGTTTTTGCTTTTTCTTGGAAGGAGCAGTGTGCGGGCCTGTGGCCTTTGGTTCCTCCTTCCTTGCATTAAAAAAAAAAAAAAAAAAAAATGACCGCTCTAAGCCACTGCCCCAGTAAGTGGGCGGCCATGTTAGTCATTTTTGTTGTGGCTTCTCCCGGCAAACACAGCAAGGATGCTCTTCACTATTCTTATTTTTTGCGTGTGCTTTACGACTCTTACGAGCACCAAACTTTGCAAAAAATGGCTGAATAGTGTGGTGAGTACGAAGGGCGGGTGTCCCTTAGGCAATCGCAACCTTTTCCAACCATTTTACAACTGTCTGTTACTGTTTATATTATTCGTTTTGTGTTTATTAAAACGAATTATGATTACCATGTGCAGTAATAACCAAAAGCGCACTCAGATTTCGATGTAACTTCCGAAACCATAACACAGACGGCATGATAAACGTAACAATTTTTGCTCCTGCTGTTTTGAAGGTCATGATATCGATATATTATTAACACTGTCATGGTCCTAAACGTATCACGGTTGCTTTGCTACCAAATTTCATGCCCTAGAATCAAAAATTAAAAAGTTATGGAAGTCGGAAGTTCGTCGGATTTTGAGAGCGTTTTCTCACGTTTTTTTTATTTTTTATTTTGGCGCAGCCGTCCCTTCTAACGAGGACGGCCTCAAATAGATCATCTGGATTACTTGGGACATGTCCATATAATTTCATGCTGACCCTCCCATTAGTGTTATATAATTCGCTGGAGATACAGACACAGACAGACAAGTGTGACTACATACCCCTACCCTCGATAGTAGAAGATACTGTCGAGCAAAATATAATGTTGCTGCACATGTATACTTAGGTCACTGAGTTTACTCCATATGCAGTGGATTATGGAAAAAAAAATAAATCCAGCTACCAAAATTTATTAATATATGTTCTTACACAAACGGTACAACTGATAATCATGACAGTACACTGCGGTTAGTGATACTGGAAGCAACCATTATACCTTGCCATTTGTATAATTTTATATATATATAATTCTAAATTAATTATGCATTCATTTATTTGGGTGGTATGCACTGCTCTCCATGTTAAACTTAAAATGAAGTAAGTAATTAATGTAATGAACTTTGTCAGCAAAGGTGATGAGTGTGGTCAGTGATGGTGATAGTGGTGTGTGTCTTAGGTGGCCATCTGACCTTTTTGGCCCGACATGGCTCCACCACGCACCAGCTCCAACACCAGCACCACTACAGACACTGTGAATCCATACCCAAACACCGCGAACATGCCCTGAAAATGGATAACGCGGGATATAAGGCAGTATTACTTTCATCACTGCACTAAGAAGATAATACTCCTTTTACATGCGTAGTCAGTTCTTACGATGTCACTCATATATGTCTATAAAAGACCTATTTAAACATTGTTGTACTGTATAGCCATGACGTTTAATCTACCCTAACACTCAAATTACGTCAGCATAAACTACTTCTCGGAGGACGATGTGGAGACTCATAAACGTTTTCCACAACTCGTGCGTCTCTCCATCACCCACCGACAACTGCCCTAACACTTCAACATTGGTTACTTCAGTGTACCAGATATGAAGTCAAGTTCACTATTATCTAACAATATACCATGGGAAGGTGGGCGGGGGAGGGGGGGGTAGTGTCCAAAGCACGTGGATAGATTCGTAATTATAAAAGGCAGGTTTTACTTTGGACTTTTTTTTTTGCCCGAAATACCTGCATAATTAATTGAGACACGGTGCATATTTACCTACGAGATATTAAAATATGCTCATTGCTCGATTACATACACCCAAGTTTTTCACCACTTCACTCAGAGGAAACATTGTGCTACTTCTTTTATTTTTTAACCTTATTCACACTCGTAGTAAATGGGTAAATGAAAGTTATATTCAGCCCTTCAGATAACAAAATATCTCGTGAACAGAATAAAAGCATCTTCGTGAAATGAAAAATTACAATATCAGACTGAAGGGGTAAAGGGTACAGTGAGGTAAATCTATTATATTTTCAGTAATGAAGGAAGTTACTATCATGGCTTACCCAAAGACTTGTGAGTGAGAGAATGGTGGTGACGGTGATGATCCTGGGTGGGTTCTTGCACATGCTGGAGTTGGGCTCTGAGGACTTCATCCATTTATCGTACAGCCCTGATTCCAGCAACGTGTACGATCTAACCACAAGAAAAGACACTTATATGTCTGTATGTGAAGAATAACTCGCTAAGAGAAATGAAAGTGAAATCCCGAGCTCTCGTTTGTTCTTCCAAGACATCTCAGGGTATGTATGTATGTACGTATGTAAATTTATCGTATACCCAAATCCCTCCTGTCGAAAGGACAAGTTTATACATATCTGTTACGTGTTTATTTGTATTTTTAAAAAGAAGTATACTGCAACAAAATATTATCTGTAATACACTACTGCTTATTTCACTAAACTGGGGCATTTACAACTTATTTATCCTTGGTAAAAAGATGCTGTTCTTCTGAGTCACCATGGCCAGAGGTGTGGTTGCGTAGACATTCCGTGAAAGGTAAAAATCACATCGACCTGCAAAAGAGAATTCGTTGATATAATCAATAAATAAGAGTAGATATATAATTAGAAAACTGCTGACGTGCTCTTTTTCTGACTTCCAAGATCCTTCTCATTTTGAAGTACCAGGCAGTGTTTTACGTTCGACTAACAATAGTTTTTGGTCAATTTCCGCCTTGCCTCTTGTCAACAGTCGTATGTCTCTGAAATCCTCATTTCTGTCATATCCGTCAGTGCCCTGCTCTGCTGCCTGACATTATTAAATACAAGTGGAAATTGTAAGAAGAGGATTCGTAACATCTTGACTGCTCCAGCACGATTCTTATAGTTTATTTTAATAAAGGCACCATTTAGAGGTAAAGGTTTAATTTTCTTCCTCCATAGGTCCTTTAATTAAGCAGTTTGTCAGGCATAGTATCCCTGATAACATATACTATATTCTCACTGGTAGACGACTGGGAGGGGAAGGGGAGTTCTCAAAACTTTAACTCGTGAAATATTCAGTCTGTACTAGTGAGTTTGTTCCTTACCGATCCATGTAAGTTCAAAGGAATAATTTTGTTAACTTAAATAACTTGACTGTTTTACTCAGTAAAGGAAACTCGTAGTAGAAGCCAGTATATATTTCATGACTAACGTGACATGACCAGTTCAACAGCAGCTTGTGTCTGTGTGTGTGTGTGTGTGTATTCATGTTATTTTAGAATAACAGCAAGTAAATATTAATATGTTGTCTGCTTGGTACTGCATTGATACATTGATACATTTTAAAATACAGACAACTAAAAATATATTACACTCCCATAATTTTAGTAACTTTAGCAATCATATTACAACCTGTGAGAGAAAAGCGTTTGGGCAGCAAGTTGATATAGTTGAAATCCAGGTCAAAGATGACGTGAGTGGCAGCGCGCACGACGGTCTCCATGCTGTTTTCTAATTCGACGAACTTGTTGTAGGAGATCCGTTTTGTCCCCATCAGTTTCCCCAGTTCATGAAGTGGACCTGACGTGGCAGTCTGAAAACAATAATGCAGTCAAAATTTGTCTACTTTACGGTATAAGTTTATAGGATTTGGAAACAGTGGTTTCTAGTAATTCGAAAAAAAAAAAGTACGTGTAAATGTCTGGCAGAAAATTTTGGTTATATATCAAATATATGAAAACAACCGATGACCCATGATTTAATGACTGAAAAAGCATCAGGAACATAATTACCGATCAAAGTAATAGATCCTACACATAAATTAATTCGCTGCTGTATAGTGTTTGAGAAACTGTACATGGCAAAAAAAAAAAAAAATGTTTTCAATAGGCAGAAGTTGCCTTAGCATTTGGGCAGCCTGTTACAGTGATATGAATTTCATAAATATTTTAACTATCATTTCAGGCAAAACTTTTATTATTTTTGATGCCACAATGAACTAACAGTATATCATTTAAAGTATCGCATTATAGATAACCAATTAGATACTCTTAATTTTTTATTATCCAGAAGAAACAACCACTCACTTCAATATATTTAATGATCAAAGTGTTTGGAACAACAATTATCCCAACATCAGAGTTGTCAAGGACGTCATCAAGGCTCTGGTAAGGTTGGTCTATGTGTCTGACTGCCAGGAGGGACATGAGGTTGCCGACGTAGCTCTGTGTCAGCACCACCATCATCAGCATCCACACCCCCAGCATCACACGCTCCCACCACCATCGACTCTTAGTTCTCTTTATATCTGGAAGACAATATTTAGTGAAGCAAAAGATATGGATCACCAAAATATTTGATGGCCTGATTCTGGCAGCTTTAATGAAATAAAAGTAGTGGTTACAACAAGCTGCCATTAGCGAGATGAAATTAAGCATCATCTAACACAAGACAATCGTTGAGCATCATGAAACTATGTGGGCGAAACAATTGGCTCTTTTCGTATTCTCACAGAGCGAAATTGACTAGCTCGAAAACTAACAAGCCTGGATGATGCCTCCATTAACTCAGCTGTTCCGACTTAATGTAATCTTTGAGTCCCTCCAAAGTTTATCTAAAACTACCCAGTGTTAACTACAACATGGTAAAACTAGTTACCTTCTTGCAAAAGAACTCGCACACAGTTGAAGGTGTTGGTGTCTGTTATGCGTGGTTCTTGCATATGAGTGGGAAGGTAGAAAGACAGAAGCAGCATCACAGCGCATACTGCCAACAGTGCTGTCAGCACAGCCACCCAAACCTTTGGTCTAAGAGGCAGCAGGAAGCCCCACGGATCCACCTCAGGTCGACCACGGGCAGCGAGAATTAGATAATTTCCCATAAACACAAATGGAGAGAAGTCTATCTGCTTGCTTCTGGTTATATCCATGAAAAATGGTCCCGGAGTAAACTCCACTTCCTGAAATGTGTTTTTGTAAAAGGTAATGAAGAAGAGTAGAATAATGTATGTCAGGATATATTCCATATAAGATTTGCCTTTACCACGTTATACTGTGATGGGTAATTCGTGAGAAGGCTCATAAGTCGTTTTCTTGACTCTGTATATTTAGTGTATTGATCACGACTTGATATTTCAAGAGAAATTGTCAGCAAACTAAATTTTTAAAAGGGAAACTAAAAAAAAAAATTAAAATGTTTGTTCGGATGATGTATATGCGAAACATGTGGATCGAATTTTATGTAAGGGAAAATACTACTGTAAAATGGTGAAAGCAGTAGGAGTATAATTAAACTTTACAATGTACCTAAGATACGGCTGCTTGTTAAAAAAGTAATGAAATAACAAAAATAACAGCAAGTAGGAAAAAGGCGTAGCAAAAAATAATGTTAATAAATGTTCAAAATTTATAAGTGAGAAAGACACTACTACATGCCCTAAGCCTAGGAGTATTCGGTTCACAGATGCTTTATATACTTTAGTTCTAACTTGGCCCAAATTTATCATTCCATATTGAGAAGTTTGCTGCAATAAAGGATTAACAATATAAAAGAACGCTAGTGGTAGAACAGTCTTGTGGAAAGGAGGAAAGTTCTGTTATAGTGCTTCGTAGCATAACCTGCAAAAGGACGAAAATCTGAGCCAAGATGAGGTAAACGAACTATAGAACTGACCTCACGTGTAATGAGTCCCATCATGCCTGTCCAAGTCCCATCGCTCTGCAGTAAGCCCCAAGCCCGGTCAGGGGATCTCACGTACGTGTATCTGTCAGTGGTACTTGATTTAAGCACCTTTGGTAATTTTGTAACACCTTTTCCTTAAAGAAAAATAAGGCGAGAGGGTAGGTTCACATTCCTATTTAATATTCGTTAAGACAAATTGTGCAGCCAGCCAGTGTTAATTTATAGAACCAAGATACTTCCAACCAAACAGTGTATTGAAGCAAGTGTGTATTACAGCTTACGTGAAGTTCATGATTGTGGACAGCATCTCCATAATGTTCCCCGCTGGTCCCCCAAAGGTGAGTCGTTTGCCTCCTGGTGTCATCGGGTCATCTATTATAATTGCCGACTGTGCCACAAACTCCTCCGCTGTCACTAGCACGTGTGGCCGGTGCGGGAACCTGTGTCAAGATGGTGTACAGCATAGCGTTACCTAGTAATGTTACTTGGATTATGTTCATTCAGGGGTATTCAGGTCTAAATAGGGGAACTGAGGTTGAATTAGGCCCATTCTGGATAATTCACCCATTCAGCATGGTTATCTTGTTATTCATTTTTGTATATCTCCTCTATTCCCCAGCAGGAATCATCCACCCTGTTATATACTGTAAATCAATAAACTGGGGCATTTAATAATAATGCATGATACAGTGTAAGATCTGTTATGTATGCATAAGGTAACCATATTTATTGGAGCTAAAAGCGGGACACCATCACGTGTATATATGCATGTATATCTATATCTATATCTATCTATCTATCTGTCTATCTATATACATATAGATTGATAGATAGATAGACAGATACATAGATAGATAGATATACAGTGACTTGTGCGAGTGAGAGCGACTGTAGCTGCGAAACATGTCACCCTTAGGCAGCTAATCAAATACTGACTTCTCAAACGAACTCCAATATATAAGGCACGTTTTGGCGAGAGAAGGTTTAATCCCGGATCGATCCTGGATCAAGGTAAAGTCGATCCCGACAGCTGATCCTGTTTTGGCGAGGCACAGTCCTGGTCCTTGATTGGTGTGAAAGATGATCCCGGATCGATCTGTGGCAACCCACCTCCCCGATGTGGACTGAGCTGGGCGATCCTGGATTGTGACATCACACCAGAACAAATGCAGCGTCAGCTCCTACATTATAAGTGCCGTATTTACTTGTCTTTTAAATAACATACTGATAAAATGATCCTGCCAGTTACTAAGGTGAGTATAAGCGGCTGAGCTATGTCTGGCTTCATAAGTAACGGGACATTAGTGCTGAAAATGAGAGCAGAGTTACTGCTGACCAATAGATCCGTTTGAACTTTCAACCACCATCCTTTTGTTTACAATCAGGTGGGGCAGTGGGGTGTTGCCATGGCAACAGGACAGGCCGATCCGAGACTGCAGGACTGTTTTGATGTGACCCTTCTGGATCAGCAATCCGCCCCGATCCTAATCCGATCCCACTGACCTCGCCAAAATATGCCTATAAGTACGGTACGGTGAATGGGCCTTCCAGAGTTACCAGATAGTATTACAGATTTTATATTAACAGTTCGGTATTTCACTTGCTTTGGATTTATGGATAATTTTACAAATTCATCATAAATTCATAAAAGGTCATGTTATATCAAATGTAGTAATCATTTTCTAAAAGCGGGACATTTTAGATAATTTGCTAAAAAAGTGGAACATTTTAGTAACAATTAAAAAAGCGGGACTGTCCCGCCTAAAAGCGGGACTTTGGTCATCTTATGTATGCAGTTCACTACCTCTGTACTATAGCAATATCTTAGAGGACATTATTTTCCCGACACACAGTGTTTACCGCAAGAACTTCTGGGGGAAAAGATCTGGTGGATGGGTGAAAGTTAGATGTTGATCGATAGTCCATGATGCCACTTGTAATGGCCGAGATTCTGTGTCGGTGAACGGCAGCCATGAGAACACTCTGGTCCTGTTGATGAAAAAGCAAGCCGTCCATTAATTAAAACCCAGAATTTTCTACTTTTTATATTGTGTTCTTGTGCGGTTGCAACCAGAAGGGTCAGAAGGTCACTTATTTATGACGATGTTAAATAATAAAGTGAAAAACGTAAAAGACTCCGACCATTTCACTGGATTTCAAAGTTCATTCTTTATAACCTCTATACTTACAATGGATCAGTATTTATGCTGGCAACTGTTTCTGGATAATACTCGTTACCTGAAGACTGGCAAAGTATTGTCCACAACAGCAACGAGAGAAGTGGTTCGTGAGAGAGTCCTGTGAAGGTGGGGAAGGGTCTGGATTTGGAGGAGAGGGATGCGAGTGAATACGAGCAGTTTTGTTTTCTGGACCAGCAGGAGGTGGCTCTTGAAGGAGGACTCAGCGAAGGCGGCGAGGAAGGCTGGGTCATCGCTCACCACCACCATCGTCACACACCACAACACATCACCAAGCTAATGGTGCCAACATGAATAATATCACGAAACGAATAATACCAACATAAATTATATAACAAACCTAATGGTGGTGACATAAAAAATATCACGAACCTAACGGTGCCAACATGAATAATATCATAAAACTAACCGTGTCAACATAAATATCAGGAACCTAATGCCAAGAAGAATAATATCACGAAACTAATGGTGCCAACATGAATAATCGTCTGACAACGAAAGGGCCCTAATACTCCCCCTGACCACAATTTACACCCATCGGATACTATGTAAAATCCTGGCTTTTGCTTAAGTGACTGGTGTGTCCTTGCCCTAAGTTCTCGTCGGTGGTCCAGGAACTGAAACAGGGATCTTTCGGTTGTGGGCCAAGTATACTTCAGATTACACAGCGCTAACTCAATAGGAATACTTGATGAACTAAATTTTTTATGTCTGGTTCCCTCAGCCTGATTAGGTGCTACAGCAAGTAAAAGGAACAGAAAGATGTCTATGGGAATAGTATTAATCAGTCGTGTGTTTTTATGTGTGAATACCCGTAAAGATCTTTGAATTATTGTCTCCAGAGCCTATTTTGTTTACCTTAATCTACATGCTGTGGCCACATACCTGTCGAGCAGTGACCATGCTCTGTGAGAGCTGTTCGTATGTCATGCTGATGTTTTGTTCACTAGTCTTCACCTCAAACACTCCGATTCCCCAAGGAGCATGTAGATGTGCTAGATCCTGAAGGAGAAGACATAGTGATAATAATTTCCTATTCGACACAATTTAACCAACAATAACGATGACTAGAACAAAAGACTATGCATATTAGCTGCAAGGATAACGGTTTTGATTGACTTTGGGCAGACTTTGACTTATGTAGTTCCCTCAATAGCACAACAGTTGTAAAACCGGAAATGCGAATTACC
>JAGKTI010000658.1:74453-91371 GCA_018397915.1 Birgus latro | reverse complement strand
AATAATATATATATATATATATATATATATACCTAAATGTCCATTGAAAGTATTATGCCCTGTACACTAGGGTTGATTGAAAAAAAAAATCGATTTTCAAGACGCCTGGATGGGGAAAAGTTGTGGATTCGTTATACAAACATTGTGTTAAATAATTTTTCCTCTAAGATACTGTTTAGACTATGCACACCGAGCTTTAAGTTCTTCCCTGTGACGCGAGTTACGACGTGTCTTTCGATTGTTCTAGGATCCATTAATAGTTATATTTACTTGAAACAAGATAATTTTAATTAGGAATATGACTGTATGTGGTGATAATCATGAGTCAGCTTTTATATTTTATATATATCAATGCCTTCTTTCACCTGGCAGCAAATGTTGGCTTGAGGTATCAGATTAGGTGGGGATAACATTGAAATCGATTACTACAGTAGCTGTAGTAGAGATATGACAACCACATGTTCAATAGAATGACTTGAGGAGAAAAAGCTTTTGTTATCTGCTGTCATAGCACACCAACTTATTTCGCAAATTTGAATAATATTTCTTCCTTTTATTGTATTATTCATATTACCCAGAACTCACTACAAGGAGGTGGCTGCAGTTCGAGTTCCTCCCATGCCCACCCAACCACCCTACCTTGGGCACACTTTACTTTACTTACATTGTTATTTTGTTACTGTACTCATGTTTAGTGTTGTACTTGGGAATTACTGAGCAAGACTTCAACCGAAATTTAACGAAGCCGTCTCGCTCATCATGGCAGGAGACAGCTCGACAGGCTTCTGTAACAAGACGAACTGTCCTTTCCACTGCCTGAGTGTGGCAGGGGAAGCTGGGAATATGCAGTGTGTCAAGGAAGTGCCTGATATTGGTTTCTGAGAGTGGAGGCTCAAATCTATTTGCAGTCCAATCAATTATATCATAGTACTCTGTGGCATTAAAATTAATAACTGGAACTTTAAACTGTCTCACATTACTTCCTGATGGTCTCCTGGACTCTTTTGCGTAAAGAATCCTTGTGAATCCAAGTAATCTGACATCCTTTCTCTTATCTGTAATTATTGAAAGAAGTAGATTTTTCAGCATATGCAAAATATCCATTGCACTGGATAACAGGATCAGTGATTTCATTCATTCTTGAGGGCGGAAATCGAGATGATTGGATCATATTCCACAAGTGTTTGGGCCCCTCAGTACATGATGACTTAAATTTATACTAAACCATATTGGTGCATACACTCTCATGATGTATTCAGTCAATACCGTCAGGTTATTTGAAGGTTCATGTGCAGCAACATAGAGCCTCAGAATCCGATTTGCTGCTGTTACCCACCGAGAATGAATGAGCTTTCCAGGCTGAGGTAATGCTAGATTTTGGGAACAAACACCTCTCTTTACTGCTTCACACATATCATACAGGTATCGTTGATCACTACTTAACACCTCTGCATCAATAACTGGTAGTAACAAACGGTTGAAATATCACTACAGGCAGTTTCTCACACTTTTCTAATGCTTTACCTATTGGACCTGAGATTGGTTTTGCCCCCAGTTATTGTACCATGTATATAATGAAGAAGATGCCGCAGTAGCATTCCGTTGATATGAAGCAGACATATGAACCAATGCAAAGGTCTTCCTAGTGATTCATCCAATAGCCGAATTGTTCCTCCTTTAACGCCAGTGTTCACATTGGTTCCATCACAACCAACAGCTATGAGATTTTTAGTACAAATACCATTTTGATTTAGGAAATCCATGATTGCCTTTTCAATGGCATTAGCAGATCCGTCTTTTGGTGATACATGTCCAAGATACTCTGAGTCAGGTTCTTTTATTAAGCTCACATGTTTTCCATAAAAGAAATTGGATACTGAGGGTTGCCATAGTATTTAATTGAACGTGTAAATACGCATAAATTTTTGTGTTAATTTTAATGAACACAGTATACTGCTTTATATCAATTACAATATTGAACCTTGAATATGAGTTAAGTTTAAGTATTACATTTTTCTGCATCCTTTTCGCAATTATTCTAAAAACAATTCGAATAAGCAAACCTGAAGTCAGCCGTATTTCATTATATTAATCATTTACAGCTGCTAGTCCTACATTACAAGGGTTACTAATGGTTTTCAACATAAATCACTATATTCCTAATGAAAATTAGCTCATTTTTAACAAATAATATATTAATTTGACATCTAACACACAGGAAAGACACGCGTCGTAACTCGCGTTGTATTTGCGTCATAAGGAAGAACTTTAAGTTAGGTGTGCATAGTCTAAATATTATCTTAGAGGGAAATGATTTTAACACAGTGTTTGTATAACAATCCACAACTTCTCCCCACCCAAGCATTTTGAAAATCGATTTTCTTTTTTTAACTCCACCCTAATGTAAAGTACTGTACACCCATGCACCAAAGTTTTTGTACCCCCCTCGATGGAAGGAAGTGGAAGTCAGGAAGAGAGAGCGGGCAGGCAAACGGACAACCGTCAGTGGTAATTTGATACTGAGCTACGAGGCGAATGGTGAGAAACCTAATGACAATGGATTCGAAACATTTCCACGCCAATCACCTGGAAAATATTGTGCATTCGTAACATACATAGCATATAAACTAAACTATATTATCATGGAGTCCAGTGAAACTGGTCCAGACACGACCCATCTGTTTTGGATCTTCATCATGCAAACAAAGCACCGAACCAGTTGTATATAAGCTGCGTCTGGTCACTATCACTGTGGGCGGAGAGGGGGGAGAGAGGAGATCGAGGAGGAGAGAGGAGCCAGCAGCCGACCATGCCAGACGTCAGTGCTGACAATGCCTGCGACCCGTTGAGGGGGGCTACAAGTCAGCCACAGGTTCCTGCAGCCCAGAAGATCAAGGGGAGGGTGATTTGGTTTAACGTGAGTGCGGGGTACGGGTTCATCAAACGCCAGGATACTGGTGTTGATGTTTTTGTGCACCGCTCGGCGATCGTTAAGCCGAATCCACGCCACCTCCAACGCTCCCTAGGTGATGGAGAGCGGGTGGAATTTAGTTTGTTTGGGACCCCAAAGGGTCCTGAAGCCCGGGATGTTACTGGACCGGGAGGTGTGGCTGTGCAGGGCTCTGCTTATGCACGGCGACGTCTCACGGCCCAGGGACATCGGGCTAGGGATCCTGGGAATCCCAAACAACTGAATCTACTCGTGGAGATGTGTGTCGCGACGGCGAAGGCTTTTTGTGGGGGTGATAAGGGGGCTTTGCGCGTTCTCCTCCCTAGGATTTTTGAGGAGAACGGGCTGCCTTCCCTTGTCATCCCCGAGTGCTTCGCCCGCGATATACACTCGATTCCCCGCCGACGGGAGCGTAGGGCCCGGCAGCGACGATCTGCTGCCCCTCGTCAGACCCCGAGGAAGAGGCTGCGACTTGAGGCTCCCCTCAACAGGGAAACTGCCACTCCTGTTGACGACCCAGCAATCTCAAGGACTACGACTGAGACCACGGCAGAAATCCACGAACAGCCAGCGATGACGGAGGAGGGGCAGGATTCTTCAGATACTGCCTCCATGGCCGAGGAAGCGTCGACCGGCTCCTCGGCCGAGGAGGAGATTAGTGAGTCCTCCCCTCCTCCAGCAGCAGAGGGCCCTCCATCTCGCCCTCCAATAACCGACCTTAAGGATCGGCTAGACGTAGCCTCCTACCGCCACCTCCTGACCCTCGATGCCCACACCCGGTCGTACCAGCTCGGAGCCACGACCTACACCACCCTCTACGACCTGCTCCGGGCTGCCGACATGGGTGAGGCGATCAGACCCGTCCTGATCATTCGTGGGGAGGAGGCACGTCTAGCCGATCTAAGAGCATTCTACCACATGCTCCCGCCACGACTGCGGTGAAAGCTCGGACGATAGTGGCGTGAGGCTGCCCTAAACACCTTTGAAAATACATCTTGGTTGGCCTAATGTCCCCCAAGAGGACGATGGCCATTAAGCCCCAAGGGAAAAAAATATATATCACTGAGAGAGGAGAGAGAGAGAGAGAGAGCTGATCCAGCAGCCGACCATGCCAGACGTCAGTGCTGATGATAACGCCTGCGACCCGTTGAGGGGGGCTAAGAGTCAGCCAGAATGAAGATCAAGGGGGCTGTGGTTTGGTTTAACGTGAGTGCGGGGTACGGTTTCATCAAACGCCAGGATACTGGCGTTGATGTTTTCGTGCACCGTTCGGCGATCGTTAAGCCGAATCCACGACACCTCCAACGCTCCCTAGGTGATGGAGAGCGGGTGGAATTTGGTTTGTTTGGGACTCCAAAGGGTCCTGAGGCCCGGGATGTTACTGGACCGGGAGGTGTGGCCGTGCAGGGCTCTGCTCATGCACGGCGACGTCTCACGGCCCAGGGACATCAGGCTAGGGATCCTGGGAATCCTAAACAACTAAATCTCCTCGTGGAGATGTGTGTTGCGACGGCGAAGGCTTTTTGTGGGGGTGATAAGGGGGCTTTGCGCGTTCTCCTCCCTAGGATCTTTGAGGAGAATGGGCTGCCTTCTCTTGTCATTCCCGAGTGCTTCGCCCGCGACATACACTCGATTCCCCGCCGACGGGGGCGTAGGGCCCGGCAGCGACGATCTGCTGCCCCTCGTCAGACCCCGAGGAAGAGGCTGCGACTCGAGGCTCCCCTCAACAGGGAAACTGTCACTCCCTCTTCTGTTGACGACCCGACAATAACAAAGATCACGATTCAGACCGCGGCACAGGTTCACGAGCAACCATCGATGACGGAGGAGGGGCAGGAGTCTTCAGATACTGCCTCCATGGCCGAGGAAGCGTCTGCCGGCTCCTCGGCCGAGGAGGAGATTCGTGAGTTCTCCCCTCCTCCAGCAGCAGTGGGCCCTCCATCTCGCCCTCCAATCATCGACCTCAAGAATCGGCTAGATGTAGCCTCCTACCGCCACTTCCTGACCCTCGATGCCCACACCCGGTCGTACCAGCTCGGAGCCACGACCTACACCACCCTCTACGACCTGCTCCGGGCTGCCGACATGGGTGAGGAGATCAGACCCATCCTGATCATTCGTGGGGAGGAAGCACGTCTAGCCGATCTTCGAGCCTTCTACCATATGCTCCCGCCACGATTGCGGTAAGAGCTCGGCCAATAGTGACGTGAGGCTGCCCTGACTACCTTTCCATATATATTTGGCTGGCCTAATGTCCCCCAAGAGGACGATGGCCATTAAGCCCTCCCCCCCAAAAAAAAAAATATCACTGAAGTGATAATTTTTGTTAGTTATTCATGGATTGTCTATAGTTATCATATAGAATGATTTTGGATTTAATGCTGATTCCCACAGTAGCTGTGCAGATGGTTGTAAATATTAAAACTATTTTATGCGGACGAATAAACCACATTGTGACAACACAAGCAAACAACACAAAATATTATGTGACAACGAAGATACAGCTGTGGTGGCCTACTCCCGCCTCGTTATACAGGCCGTAACTGTTGCTTCACCTCATACATGAATTATATTCCTTCAGTCTTTGCCTCTTCCATTAATATTACTTCCCGGTATTCTCTTACTGCCAGCCGCCATATTTCTTAGGGAGGTCCTATTTGTCCGGTCCTACAACCTCTGCTGTATTACATTCTTCGTCACATCACTCCCACACAATCAACGTTTAGCACAAAACTGCCGAATCAGTTACTACCATTACTGGCACTGCCACTACTAATCTCCCTTTTCCCACTGACTTTGTCTAATCTCCCTCACAATATAACTACTGCTACTAATCCACTATAAATCTGTATAATAATACGTGTGATTATCCTTGTGGCTGTGTATGTGCTAACCACATTCTGTCCTACCGTCGACAACTCGTCACTTACACCCCACCGCCACCCCAGTTGCATCCCCCTCTCTCCCAGCCACCATCAACCCTACTGCTCCCAAACTCCTACACTACATTACCCGTCACCTCATCCCTGGGCCACCAGGCCTGTTGTCCACCTTTTTACCGGTGAATATACGTGGTATGCATTAATAATAACAATATTAATAATAATAACAACAACAACATAGATGTGCAGTGTTCCTGACATTACACATAAAAACTGCAGACTCAAACGTGCCTGTATGACGGGGCACTGATGTATTACCCACAGAACCGACTTCAGACCTTTCTTTTCATTACCACTGGGCCTTCCATTTAGCACTTCACCATCGTATTACAACCCATTGTTGTCCTTTGTGGGATCACTACAGCTCTTTGAGAAAAATAACTGCACGATGTGCCTACAACCCTTTAAAATACGCCTGTGACGTTTCACCAACATCCATCAAGTAGCCTAGGAGGAGTTAGTGGACAAACAAACAAACGACTGGATATAAACAGAGGCCGAATGTCTTGCATCGGTATATGACTACCTGACAAAACTGTTACCATCCTGCTTTGCAGGTGTCATCATAATTATAGCAATAATTACAATCATCATCATCATCATCCAGTCCAGCATTGCCCCATGAGGGGGGTAGGAGCCCGGGGCATTGTGGATGAGAGTGACCAGTCTCACTCATCCCTGAGTGGCATTACATGAGCAAAAACCCCAACTACCGTTGGATATAAACCTACACAGACTGAATCCGGCAAGAGCGCCTCAATTATCCACTAAACCAACAGACGTCATAGTCGGGTTATATGGTTACCACCCAGCGTAGTAAATGGTTTCCTGGTGTACAGGAAACCATTTGGCTGTCACTCAGTGTAGAGTCACCCATAGGCAGGAGGATGAGGAAAGAAGAAGGGAAAGAAAAACAGAAGAGGAAGGAAGGTAGAAAAGAAAGGCAGAAAAGGAAGGATGGAATGAAAGAACAGTGGAAAGGGCAGTCACCCGAGAGCAGCACTGCATCGAGTGAGTGGATGGTTAGTGCCTGCACCTACCACAATAATAATAATAATAATAATAATACTAATAATAATAATAATCACATGTTATTAGGCACAATACAGAGGAGGACAAACACTGAAACAGCGTGTGTTGACTCAATGCAGTATGTGTTTGCCACGACAGAAGGTTGGGTTGCTGTCAGACATTAATTTAGTCAGTATTACTATAACCCTACCATTACAGCATATTGTGGCACTGTTTGGTATCATAGTATAAGTGCTGTGTTCACGAGTTTAATCGTGCCTATTAACATGTGATTACTACTACTACTACTACTACTGCTATTATTATTATTATTATTATTATTATTATTATTATTATTGCTATAACTATAATGACACCTGCAAAGCAGGATGGTAACAGTTTTGTCAGGTTGTCATATACCGATGCGAAACATTCGGCCTTTATGTCCAGTCGCTTGTTTGTTTGTCCACTAACTCCTCATAGCCATTTTATGGATGTTAGTGAAACGTCACAGGCGAATTTTAGTGGGTTGTAGGCATGTCGTGCAGTGTTATTTTTCCCTAACAGCTGTAGTGATCCCACAAAGGACTGCAATGGGTTGTTTTACCATGGTGAAGTGCTAAAGGGAAGGTCCAGTGGTAATGAGAAGAATGTTCTCTGGTCGGTTCTGTGGTTAATATATCAATGCTCCGTAATATAGGCCCGTTTGAGTCTGCAGTTTTTATATGTAATGTTAGGAACACTGCACATATATGTTGTTATTATTATGAGTATTATTATCGCCCGCCTTTATAAGACGGAGCGATAATGTTTTTGCCTGCATCTGTATGTCTGTTGGTGTGTGTGTGTGTTCCCATTATATCTCATGAATTGCTTGAGTTATCAACATGAAACCTTCAGGGTATCAAGACATGTCTAAAATCTTGGTCGAGTTCGAAAATTGGCACACGGGGCCAAGGTCATTAAAATAGCTGCTAACGGTCAACCAGTTTTTATCACCCACCTTTAGCTCCATTATAGCTGATGAACGGTTTGAGCTATCTACATGAAACATTCAGGGGGTCGAGATATGGCCTAAATCTTGGACTTGGCGAGCAGCATATTCTGCGGTCGATTAGCATTCGGCTTCCAAACGATTTCTTTCATTATTAATGCATACCACGTATATTCACCGGTAAAAGCGTGGACAACAGGCCTGGTGGCCCAGGGATTTGGTGACGGGTAATGTGATGTCGGAGTGGGGCTGCAGTAGGGTTGAAGGTGGCTAGGAGAGAGGAGGATACACTTGAGGTGGCGGTGGGGGGAAAGTGACGAGTTTTCGACGGTGCGACAGGGAAAATGTGGTTAGCAGATACACAAACATAAGGACAATCATCCGTATTATTATACAGATTTATGGTGGATTAGTAGCAGTAGTTGTATTGTGAGGGAAATTACACACAGTCAGTGGGAAAAGGGAGATTAATAGTGGCAGTGCCAATAATGGTAGTAACTGATTCGGCAGTCTTGTGCTAACGTTGATTGTGTGGGAGTGATGTGACGAAGAATGTAATACAGTAGGGGTTATAGGACAGCACGACTAGAACCTCCCTAAGGAATATGACGGCTGGCAGTAAGAGCATACCGGGAAGTATTATTAATGGAAGAGGCAGAGGCTGAAGGAATATAATGCACGTATGAGGTGAAGCAACAGTTATGGCGTGGATAACGAGGCGGGAGCAGGCTACCATGGCTGTATCTTCGTTGTCTCATAATATTTTGTGTTGTTTGCTTCTAATTTAACCTGATGATAGTTGATTATTGGTGAATGCTCTCCGCTGCCCATCATAATGTGGTTTATTCGTCCGCATAAAATAGTTTTAATATTTACAACCATCTGCACAGCTACTGTGGGAATCAACATTAAATCCAAACTCATTCTATATTATAGCTATAGACAATCCATGAATAACTAACAAAAATTATCACTTCAGTGACAGTGACCAGTCACAGCTTATATACAACTGGTTCGGTGCTTTATTTGTATGATGAATATCCGAAACAGATGGGTCGTGTCTGTTCCACAGGACCTACTTTATATGGTATGTGTGTTACGAACCCATAATGTTTTGCAGGCGAGTAGCGGGGAAATGTTTCGAATCCAATGTCATTAGCTTTCTCACTATTTGCCTCGAAGCTCAGTACCAAGTCACCACTCACGGTTGTCTGTTCGTCTGCCCTCTCTCTAACCCTGACCTCCACTTCCTTCCACCGAGGGGGGCACAGAAATTTTGGTGCTTGAGTATACTTATTTGTGTCTTGAAAATCTCAACGAAATGGTGGCTTTAGGATGTAAATGCTCACTTAACTGACAGCCCATATAATGAGAGCACAAATGAGACCTCATATCTCATACCTCACTTCAGTCAGTTGTTTGCTCTGCCCAGTTTCGGGTAACTAAAACAATATTTAGCACAGTTATCACACTTTTCTGTTTTTGCCCGTTTATAAGAGAGATGCAAAATGAATTTACATGAAATGGAACATTGTCTTTTCCTTGGCTCTTGCTAGTTTTTCTCAACGAACGACAAAACTATGTTATGTGATGTGTTGGCAGTTCATAATCTTGATACATAGGACAGTTCACTCGGCTGTCATATATAAAGAGCCTGTCTGTATGGTTTAGCATGGAATGTTTAAAACCTGAGAGGTTTGTAAAGTTACTCTGTACGGAATTGATTATGAATACTTCAAGCTTACGATTACGTGAAGCTCAAAAATAGCTGTACAGATCTGGGTCTTTAGTATATCCACGGTGATAATGGAAATCTGTTTGTATTGCTCTGAGATTCATATCTGATAAATATAGCTCATCATGGTACAATGCTATGGGATGGAACGCTCTAATACGACTTTCAATTGCTTTGTAGTGTTTCGATTTACTAGGTCGGCCAGTCCGATGCCTGTTCTCAACGTGTCCCTCCTGCTTCCACCGTCTGAGCCACCTGCAGACAGTGGTGACGCTGGACCCGGTTACCCTAGCTATGGCACGAGCTGACAGGCCCCCCACCCACATCCAGATGAAGTTGCTGCGTTCTGTCAGGGAGGTTGGGCGTGAGGGTCGCTGTGTTTCCATGTTCTGTCTAAGAGAGAAATTGGAAAATCAAATGTATAATAGAAAAAAGAAATTCTGCCATATAAATCGTAACTTGAGGCTTGCCTATGATGGACTGTGCCTTGAACACTACTGGTTCTCTGTTTCATATCCCGAAAAAGACCCAAGAAACATCTTAGTAATCTCTCCACCTAATGAAAGACGTGGGAAACAGTAACAGGATAATGAAGAATGAGCATAAAACAGCAATAGGTTATAAACAACAATAATGGATTGAAATGGGTGAAGAAACAACAGCAACTAGTCCTTATACAAGTCTTTACGCAAGAAAAACAACTCTCTAAGCATCCCCCCCCAAAAAAAAAAAAAGCAAAAGAAACAAACTTCAAAGCAACAGAAACAAATCTCAAAGTAAGAGAAACATTCCTCAAAGCAACAGAATCAGATCTCTAAGGAACTGAAAGCAATCTTTAAGTAACAGAAACAAATCTCTAAGCAACAGGAAAAAATCTAAGCAACAGAAATAAACATCAGAGCAACAGAAACAAACCTCAAAGCAAGAGAAACAAATATCTAAGCAAGATAGATTGGTACTTAGAGACAAGTAAGCTGGCACTACTGGGCTGCTTTATCACACACTCTGTCTCTGTGTTACAGGTTATGAAGGAAAAATGATACATGGGTACCACAAACATCACTTACTCTTTGGAAAAATGAACTGTCCCCACCAACTGCCTAAGCAAGGAAAATATGTCTCAGGAACAATAAAAACTAATGAAATGCAAACATGTCCTTATAAAACAGACAGGTTATTCAACAACAAACAAATGTTTAAATATTAAAGGAAATCTAAAGCAAAAACAGATCGTCCTCCTCCAAAATGAAGCGTGTGAAAACAATAATGGGTCTCAAAACAAAAGAAGTCTGAAAGCAACAAAAAAAATGCCATAAACTAGTCTTAAAAGATTCCGCTGCCACTGGGCGGTATTTTTTTTTTTTTTTTGCAAATACCCTGTTGACCGAGAGATATTTGATGTGTTTTCATGCTGTCAGAAATTTGGTTATCTGTAAAAATGTCGAAAATTCCTACATCTATAACTGTTTTCGTAAGTTGATAAAAGATACTAATTACCTTCGCGCAATGATGTTTCGTCCGTTCAGAGACGTTGGTTGTGACGATCGCTGTACGTTCATGATCGAGTCTGAAACTTATGTTTCAGAGAATATTAAAAAGGTGGAGAGTATCTTGAACTACAGCTGTCAGTATTATCAATAAACGTCTCCCCGACAAAGATACCTTGCTCGGTTAGTGGGCGTACAACACGACTAACAGGATTGCGTTATATTATGACTAATAACAAGACGGTACCATATGATTAAGAACAGCACGGTAAGATGTCACTAACAGCAACACGGTACAATATCATTTACAGCAACACGGTACTATATCACTAACAACACCGCACCATATGACTAACACGGTACCATATGACTAACAGCAACACAGTGCCACATGACTCACGATCAAAATGTAGCAGAAGGTGAGGTTGGAATGTGATCTCTAAAAGCCTGGAGCAACAGCTGAGCTCTGAGTGCTGACGGGCGTCCTGGGGCCCTTATATAAACAGTGAACTCATTCCCCCCTCTCCCCCCTCACTACCCCAGCCAGTGAGTACCTTCCCCTCCCCTCTCACTGCACCGCCAAGTAAACACCCCCCCTCCCCACTCACCACATCAGTCAGTGAACACCTCCCCCTCCCCTGTCACTATCCCATGATAATTTACCTGCTCCAAGCGATCAGCTAGACAGATCAATTAAAATAGATCATCAGGGTTACTAGGGACACATCCACATATTTTCATGATGATCCTCCCATTAGTGTTGTATAATTCCCTGGAGAGACAGACACAGACAGACAAGTGAGACGACATACCCCTACCATCGATAGAAGATACTGTCACGCAGAATATAATGTTGCTGCACGTGTATACTTAAGTCACTAAGTTTACTCGAATGGCAGTGGATTATGAGAAAAAATCCAGTTATTTCTAAAATTTAATAATATATGTTCTTACACAAACCGTACCAGTGATATCCATGAGAATACACTGCTATGAGTGATACTGGAAGCAACTTTTTTGCCATTTGTATAAGTTTATATGTAATTCTAAATCATTTATGCATTCATTGATTTGGTTGGTATATACTGCTTTTCATATCAAACCTAAAATGAAGTAAGTAATTCATGTGAAGAGCGTTATCAGCAACGATGATATGTGTTGTCAGTGATGGTGATAGTGGTGTGTCTCTTAGGTGGCCACTTGGCGCTTTTGGTCCCACCTGGCTCCACCACACACCAGCTGCATCACCAGCACCACCACAGCCACTGTGAACCCATACCCAAGCACCTGCAAACATGAAAATGGATAATGTGGGATGTAGGACAGTATTACTTTCACCACTGCACTAAACTAGTAATACCCCTTTTTCATGCTAGTCAGGTCTTACGACGTCACTCACATTTTTTTTTTTTCGTGTCCGACTCTGGGCAAAGGCTTCAGGGCCTATTTCTCGGGGGCAGTGACCTATCCCAAGGCCCAGTAATCCTCCTACACCTCCACATGTCACCACTTCGGCGCTAACACCCACCATCCATATTGAATACACGCTAGGGCTGTCTCATACAGGATTGGTGTATTGGCATTACCGGGGGTATTATTACGACAAGTCTGTGGGTCATCTGGTAGATCGGGAAAGTCTGCTTTTTATGAAATTCAGATTCTTAAACTGTTCCCTGCCCCAGCCGGGATTCGATCCTGGGTCCATTAGGACTGCAGGCCGCCTCTCTACCGATTCAGCGACCGCCTCCCCATGTCTATAAAAGCGCTATTAAAACATTCGTGTTCTGTATAGTCTTAACGTTTCATCTAGCCTTACACTCAGATAAAGTCAGTATAGACTAGTCCTTGGAGAACGATGTGGAGATTCATAAGCTTTGACCATAACTCGTGTGTCTCCCCATCACCCAGCGACAACTGCCCTAACACTTCAACATAGGCTAGTTCAGTGTACTAGATATGAAGTCAAGTTCACTATGATCCCACCATATACCATGGGAGGATGGGGGGGGGGCTAGTGTCCAAAGCGCGTGGATAGATTCCTAATTGAAAAAGGCTGGTTTTACTTTGGACTTTTTACCCGAAATACATACCTGCATAATTAAATGAGACACAGTACACTTTTACCTACGAGATATTAAAAGATGCTCATTACTTGATTATATACACCCAACTTTTTCACTGCCTCACTCCGATGAAGTATTTTACTACTTCATTTATTTATTTACTTTACTCACTCTCTTAGTAAAAGGGTTAATTAAAGCAATTTTCGGTCTCCCCCAAAGAAAAAAAAAAATCTCGTGAGCCGAATAAAATCGTCTGGGTGTAATGATAAGATGTAATATCAGATTGAGGAGGATAAAAGATACAGTGAGGTAAATCTATCCTATTTTCAGTAATGAAGGAAGTTACTATCATGGCTTACCCAACGACTGGTGAGTGAGAGAATGGTGGTGACGGTGATGATCCTGGGTGGGTTCTTGGACATGCTGGAGTTGGGTTCTGAGTACTTCATCCATTTATCAAACAGCCCTGATTCCACCAACGTGTACGATCTAACCACAAGAAGAGACACTTATATGTCTGTATGTGAAGAATAACTCGCTAAGAAAAATGAAAGGTGAAATACCGAGCTCTCGTCATTTCTTCCAAGACTCTTCCTGGTGTGTATGTATTATGTAAATTTATCTTATACCGAAAGCCCGCTTGCGAAACAGCCCAGATAATAAATATTTGTTACGTTTATTTATTTTTTTAAATAAGAATTTTACTGCAACTTTTCTTATTTGTAGTACATTACTGTTTATTTTACTGAACTGGTGCAATTACAACTTATTTATCCTCGGTAAAAAGAGGCTGTTCATCTGAATCACCATGGTAAAGGGTTGGTTGCATTGACGCTTCATGAAAGGTAAAAGTCACAGCGACGTGCAGAAAGAATTTATAGATATTATTAATACAAAAGCCTAGATATACTATTAGAAAACTACTGAAGTGTTCCTTTTCTGACTTACAAGATGTTTCCTATTTTGAAATGCCAGAGCAGTGTTTTACACTGCCTAGTAATCGCTTTTAGTTAATTTCCACCTTGCCTCTTGTCAACAGTCGGATGTCCCTGAAATCCTCGTTTCTGTTATATCCGGCAGTGTTAGTGTCGTTCTCTGATGTCTGCAATTATTAAAGTGGAAATTGTTACAAGATGAGATTATAAAGACAGTTGGAGCTGGGATATAAACATAGTATGGGTTGAACATACTTATACTCACCTCTTCACAGGGCTTCATTGTTTCACTGATTAATTGCATAGTTTCAAACTTAGGTGAAGTCAGCTTAATACTTGTGCTCATGTTTAAATTCATCTCAGGTGTGGTTGGAAGTATTTGTGTGTGTGATTAAGGATGGCATAATGATTATTTGTGACTAATGTGGACAAAGATGGTGTACGTACAGAACAATAGTCTGGTGCCATGTATAATCCCGATACTGAAGTATGAGATGGTGGTGTATCTGGACAAATTATGAAATCTGGTGTGTTATGAGTGAAGTAGAAGAACTGTGAATGCCTGATGCGCTGATGATGTGTAAGTTTATCTCGAGCAAATGTGAAATTGGAATGCTGATGAATGTCATGATTTCTTATGATAGCCATTTCACAAGGGACTGTTCCAGTAGGCTGAAACGTGAAATTGTACGCGGTAGAGCATGTAAGGATGTACGACACTTTCGTTCAATCGTTGATTCACTAGCGAAAGTAACAGTGTCCTGTCTCCAAGAGACCATGATGAGTTCGGTGTTGGTGTTGATGTTGATGATGACCAAGGTGTCATTATTCTCAGAAGGAGAAGAGCATATTTGATAGACTGTGAACAGATTATCTGTGATGAATGGTACATGAACTATTAGTGAAGTGTGTGTCAGAGTTGCTTCTAAGTATGGATAATATAACATGATATTTCTGCCCCAGAAAAAAGACTTCAAACCATGTTTATGTATGCCTTGGCTGATGATCTGAAGTTGATCGTGAACTGAGGTAGGTTAATGGTGATCTTGCCATTACCAGCGTTTGCAATATGTTTCATCAGTGACTGATAACGAACTCTAGTGTTGTCAAACTGGAGCAGTATTACGTCAGTATGTTCCATGATTACTGAGAAGTGTTGAAAAAGTGTCATGTTTCCTTCCATGGCATTTATTTTGTCCACACTGAGATTTTTTGTCCTTTCTGAGATTTTTCACAATCGTCATCATTGCTGTGTTTTGAGTGTCAACTAGCTTATGTTGATATGTTAATACCTGAGCTATCTTATTATATTTGTTGTTTATTTCTTGAAGATCTTCCTCTGTAGCCAATCCAAAAATATTCCCTAGAATTGCACCACCCATGTCGAACAAACTGCGACTTTCACGCGTACGTGTGATGTTGTTCGTGTCCATAAATGCCTCCGTTCCACGAGATGGGATATCTTGGATCATGATGAGCGTGGCTGTTTTGGCATATTCAGTTTTCCATTTCGCAAACTTCACGATTACAGTAGTTTCCTTTCTGTTATGATCTTCTGAAATAGAACTTCTTATCGTAACTTCCAGTGTCCTCAGTGGTTTGGTAATGTTCTCCAATAATAGCGGTAATTCATATAAGACGTCCAAACTAATTTCAGTAATCATGATATCTTTCACCCTGTCGAGGGCGTTAGGTCTACGAGGCATCCTTGCCTTACTATATGTTGAGGGTCTAAGTGAGCTGATCCTCATGCTATATAGACGAGAATCCATAGTATAAATCCCCTTATTGTTACCTACCGAAAAAACAAAAAATCTATTAATTACCTAATTCAGTCATGCGGTGGTCGATTGTAATGATGATGCACCTTACAGTGATGACAGTGATGATGCACCTTACAGCTGGCTCATGGAGACAATAACTTGCTTGTTGTTTCACTTATAAAAGTTTAATTCGGTACCTAGGTCATGTAAATGCTGTATGTGAAATTTGTAGCAACAGTTGCACTTATGTTTGTTTGTTATGCTATCTTAATTTAGCTGTGTATTGTTTTCTTCTACATTGTTTCCATCGTTATTGTTCGTTTTTTCGGTGGTGTCTGAGGTTGCATAATTGCTGGCTAATTCCCTTGGGACCCTTTTTAAATGACCAACATGAATTTGTTTTTCTTTGCCACTCGACAGTGACCTAATTACTACCTTGTTTGCTGTCTTCTTAATTACTCTGTATGGGCCTTCAAATTTCGGTGATAGTTTATTGTCTCTAGTGCGAATGATACCACAGACAATGTCTCCTACGCTGATACTTGTAGCTGATTCTTTTGCCTTTTTATTGAATGACTCCGTCATTTCTTCCTTTGACATCGATAGTTGTTTTCTAACCTTTTTGTGTATATCCTGGAATTCACGCAAATGGAGTTTAGGATAATCATCATAGTTATATATAGGCAAATTTTCACATTGTAGAATTTCGTAAGGTAATTTTTTGTCTGTCCGGTAGATAATGAAATGCGGTGTGTCACCTATAGATTTATTTATAGATCCATTAACTGATGCTTCTACTCTGGGAATCCAATCATTCCAGCTTGCATAATTTTCGCTGAGAATGTGTCGTAGCACATCCAGTATTTTTTTGTTTAGTATCTCTACTAACCCATTAGATGATGGTTGACAGGCTAAAACATTAACCTTTTTTGTAATGTATTGTTTACATATTTCTTTCAAGATTTCAGAATTAAATTCACCTCCATTATCGCTTATTAGTACCTTTGGGGTAGTAAACCTACATACGAGTATGATATT
>JAGKTI010000658.1:32331-59849 GCA_018397915.1 Birgus latro | reverse complement strand
GCCTCGTAAACCATAAGAATGGAGTTGTTGGAGTATACCAAACCGCCATGTAGTGTCGTATGCTTTCTCAAGATCAAAGAAAACGCACACCAGATGTTGCCGTCTAGCAAAGGCATCACATGCTGCAGTCTCAAGGCGAACAAGTGCATCAGTTGTTGAGCGACATTTTCTAAACCCAAACTGACATTGAGAGAGACATTCATTCCTTTCTAGGAAATACATTAGGCGTGTGTTGACCATTTTCTCAAATAGTTTGCACAAGCAGGATGTTAAGGCGATTGGTCGATACTCCAAGGGACTGTTGCCTGTCTTCCCTGGCTTCTGAAACGGTAGAACAATAGCCTCACGCCAAGAGGTGGGAAGAGAAGATTCCCTCCAGATTTTATTAAAAAGGCTGAGGAGAAAGGACAAAGCATCCTTATCCAGGTGTCGGAGCATCGCGTTAGGAATATCATCCGGCCCTGGGGAGGTGTCATGACAGAGGGAAAGGGCAGATTGGAGTTTGCAAAAAGAGAATGGGAGGTTGTAGGACTCCACACTCCCTGAACGGAAGTCCAACACCCTTGCCTCTTCTATCTCCCGTCGTCTGGCAAAAATTGGTGAGGTAGTGTCTCTTTGACTGACTGCCGCAAAGGCAGATGCAAAAATATCGGCCACAGCTGCAGGATCACCAACAGGCTCACCATTAGACATCAGCACAGGGGACCTGCCTTGATTGAACTTTCCCGAAATCTTTCGCACCCTCTTCCACACCTGAGATATTGGTGTCTTTGAGTTAACAGATGATACATATGCCATCCATGAATCCCGCTTAGCTTGTTTCAGTACTCGACGAGCTTTAGCCCGCGCCCTTCTGAACTCGACAAGATTATGCTCCGTCCTGCATCTTCGATAACGGGAGAAAGCTAACTACTTAGCACGTACAGCAACGCTGCATTCCTCATTCCACCATGGGACAGGTCGGTAGCGATACGTGCCAGAAGTTTTGGGAACAGCATGAAGGGCAGCAGAATGCAGAAGGGAGGTAAAGAATGAAACAGCCTCATCAATATGTAGAAAGTCTTCGACTGAGACATTAATAGGAATCAAAGAAGAGAAAAGGGACCAGTCTGCCTTATCCACTCACCACCTCGGTAAACGAGAACAGGGACTAGACACTGCTGCAGTGAGAAGGATGGGAAAGTGGTCACTTCCATGGAGATCCTCCACAACCTCCCAGGTAAAGTCCAAAAGACAGTCAGGAGAGCAGATAGAGAGGTCAATAGCTGTAAATGAACCCGTTTGGGGATGAAAATGTGTAAACGCCCCAGTATTGAGCAGGGCAAGATCCTCATCATCCAATAAGGACGCCAACAAACTCCCACGTTGGTTAGTAAGACAGTCACACCACAAAGGGTGGCGACCATTGAAGTCCCCCAAGAGAAGAAAGGGCTTAGGTAAATGACCAAGAAGGTTCTCAAGTTCTACCCTATCGACTGCTGTGTTGGGTGGTAAATAAATGGAACATACTGTATACCAGCGGTGGGCATACAATTGTACAGCTACACACTGGAGGTCAGACTGGAGGTGGACTGGCCGATGAGGGATGTCTGCTCTCACCAAAACAGCACTACCCCCGACAGGACCCTGGGTTGGTGCTGAGTAGAAAGCAGTGTACCCAGGTGGTGCATGGGGGGTTGCAAACCCTACAAGAGTTCCTGGAGACATATACACATAGGGGAACAGGTCAGGAGGGTCCGCAGCTCTTCCCAATTACCCCGCAACCCTCGACAGTTCCATTGTATTATACTGGCTGAAAATGCCATAGTTCCCATAGTGAAGGAAGGATTAGGATGAGGGGCGTGACAGTTTAGCCCCCCCAGCGGGTTTGGGTTTATGTCTTGGAGATCTCTTTGGAGAAGCCTGCCCAGCACCAGGAACCCTCACCCTCTGTCGAACGGCCGAATGTAAATGGAGGATGAGGAAGTGAGTTGTACCACACTCTTTCTTGAAGTGGGAAGACCCGTTTGCTTGGAAGGCAGCTTGGTGGCTGCCTTTGGAGGTGGAGGACAGTCACTGCCCCCACCAGAAGCTCCAGAAGTGGAAGTAGAGTCCACAGGACTCGAATCATTAGAGGAGGCCATTCCGTGCTTCAGATCTAAGGTACCCATGGACTGGCTAACAACATCTCCAGGTGGAGATGGGGCAAGAGGTGAACCATCAGCTGCCGTTGTAACATTGCTAGATCCCTCTTCCTGCTGGACAGAGGGAACAGTAGGAGTGTCGACAGAAGTGTCGACCACTGAGACCTTAGGTGGCCGGTCTGCATGATCAGAAGACTCTGAAGAGCTACAATGTCGTTTGCCAGATACAGATGGAGCCTTGGGCACACTGGCTATGACGGGAGGAGGGGTCTGGTCAACGTGAACATCTGCCACGATCACAGAAGTGAGCAAGTCATCCGAGACTGGAGAAGACACTACAATTGAGGGTTGGGAAGACTCTCGAGATTCACCACAAGTAGGTAGAACCGGACCTACAGCCAAAGTGGATGGCTCGAGGACAGAACTATTGTTAGACACAGAAGTATGTGCCGTTGAATGTGACTGGGAAGTCGTATTTCTAGAGGAGACGCTTGGACTCGATCTGGAGAGTGCGGCAGCAAATGTAACTCCTTGGCGAACGGACATAGATCGTACACAGTCCTTAGCTTCCGGAAAACTCAGCCTTTCCTTGGTACGTAAGGACAAAACCTCCTTCTCAAATCTGTATCGATCACAATACTTAGATGATGCTGCATGGTGACCACCAGACCACCACAGTTAACACAAGACTCGGGACCAACGCAATCCTTCCCTTCATGAATGTCCATCCCGCACGAAACACACACTGGAGGCAAGCCAAGGGCTAGACGCCGGCAGGACCGACCAATGTGACCATAACGATGGCAGTGAAAGCATCTCCTTGGCATAGGAACATACTCTTTTACCCGAAAACGGTACCAACCAGCGGTCAAAATTTCGGGAACACGGAGAAGGTCAAATGTTGTGATCAGCGTCGGCGTTGGAACTAGGTCACCACCAATCTTCTTTGCAATTCGTTCCACTTTTACAACGTGCTGATCAGCAAGTTCTCTTGTTAACCGTGCCTCATCATACATTATCAAGTCTCTAGCATAAATGACGCCTCTAGAGGAATTTAGAGAAGAATGAGGAGAACAGGTCACATGTTGATCCCCCAAAAGGGTCAGGGACAACATATTGGCACTCTCTTCTTTATCAGGCACTTCTACAGTCAAACTACCATCTGCCTGAGGAATAACCTTAGGGGATTTACCACAAACTTTCACCAATGCTCTATGCATGGCAAACACATCACACTTCTTCAAATCTACTCCTTCTTTGGAACGCACAACCAAGAATTTTAGAAATGACTCCTGTTTTTCATGCAGGTCGAAAACAGACCGCACTACTCTCGTGGGACGGTGACGGGACCCCCTAGCTGGAGGTCGACATGCACTGGCTGCCTCGTAAGGCTCCAGGGTCGCCACAATAGGTGGAGAATCCAAAGAAGGTCCTTCAGGCATGCCAGAGGGTCGTGGCATCGGGGTGCCGGCCGATTGAATCCTTTTTTCCTCCATATATGAAACCAAAAAAACTTCATTCCCCCGCCCCTCCACCCACCATGGAGACCAACAAGGGGAGGTCGTATGCCAGGGATAACACCACTGGCGACCCCAGAGGTAGCGGGAGAGTATACGCAGGTAACCACCGGGGGACCCGGGCAAGGGTGACTCCAGGACGATAGGAGCCACCTGGTCCCCCAATGCCCACTTGACCCTAGCCAACGCATGACCAGCCGATTGACCTGGTCGGGCCCAACCAGGCCGCCCGTCTGGCAGGAATAAGGGACCAAAGAGGTGTATTGCTAGCTGCAGGGCGCATCTTGCAGCATCGCTCAACCTCCAGGACTCCCGTCTCCCAGCATTACGGGACGCCACGCACGGCAAACACGTGGGGAGGCGACAGTCCAGCCCTAGATGGCAAATGGGCTGGAACTAACATCACCAGCAGGCCTCCTCCATTAGTGATGTAGGGGGTGCTTGGTCCACGAGGCCGACAAATGCTGAACCCTACAAAGGTAGGCATGCCTCCAAAGTAGGTGGCACCGCCAACCACGCTTCAAGCCCCGCCACCACGCCAAGGTGACCCCCTGCAGCGGGGTGGTGGTGATGGTGATGATCCTGAATGGGTTCTTGAACATACTGGAGTTGGGTTCTGAGTACTTCTTCCATTTATCGTACAGCCATGATTCCACCAACGCGTATGATTTAACCACAAGAAGAGACACTTATATGTCTGTATATGAAAAATAACTCGCTAAGAAAAATGAAAGGTGAAATACCCAGCTCTCGTCTGTTCTTTGAAGACACCTCATTTCATGTATGTATGTATGTATGTATGTAAATTTATTGTATACTCAAATTCTCCATGTGAAAAGGACAAGTTTATGAACATTTGCTATGTTTTTATTTGTATGTTTAAAAAGAATTATACTGTAACAAAATTTTATCTCTAGTACAATATTGCTTATTTCACTAAACTGGGGCACTCACAACTTATTTATCCTTGGTAAAAAGAGGCTGTTTTTCTGTATCACCATGGCCAGAGGGGTGGTTGTGTAGATGCTCTGTGAAAGGTAAAAATCTCAACGAGCTGCAGAAATAATTACTATAAATTAATAAATATGCTTAGATATATTATTAGAAAACTCCTGAAGTGTTCCTTTTATGGACGTACAAAATGCTTCTTATTCTGAAATGCCAGAGCAATGTTTAACGTTGGCTAACTATCGCTTTTAGTTAATTTCCACATTGCCTCTTGTCAACAGTCATATGTCCCTGAAATCCTTATTTCAGTTACATGCATCAGTTTCAGTGTCTTTCTCTGCTCCCTGATATTATTAGTCATAAGTGGAAATTGTAACAAGAGGAGTCGTAACATCATGACTGCTCCCGCACAACTCATATAGTTTATTTTAATAAAAGCACAATTTAGAGGTAAAGGCTTTTATTTTTCCCTCAATATGGCCCTTTAATTAACCAGTTTGTCAGGCACAGTAGTCCTCATAACACTGTATTTATTCTAACTATGACACCCAACTGGGAAGAGATGGGGAGTTCTCAAAACTTCCCCTCGTGAAATTTTCAATCCGCAGCGAGTTTCTTCCATAACCCGAGGCGTCCCGACGACGTACGGGTACGTCGCAACGTTTTGTCACAGTGACACCCGAAGACGTACCTATACATCGCGCATTTGCAAGATCCATAATTTGCACAATTTTCAAATCTCGTGCTTGATTTTCGGTACGTAGGCGCGGGAGACCTTCCTCTACCTGCCACCAGAGAGGGACACTCGGCGACCCTGTGCGACCCGTGCCCACCCTTTTCTTGGTCACTCACCTGTTAGCAGTGACCCAGGACAGACATGGCACGCCGAGGTCTCTCTGAGGAGGAAATTCAAGCCGCCCTGGATTCCTTCACAGGTGACAGTGATTCCCCACTGGATGATGATGTTGCTGACAAGGATTATGTGCAGCCAGAGGAGGAGAGTAGCAGCAGTGATGAGGAGGTCCCGTCCCCAAGGAAGTGCCGCTACATTACGTATCGGGCTGCTAGAGAGGGCCAGCCTGCACCCAAACAATGTGCATACACCTCTCTCCAGCCCGAATGAGAAATGGAGGGCGAAACGAGGATGAGGATGAGGACGGAGCAGTGGGACGTGCTGTCACGTGGTACGGCCGTGAGCACATCACTCATCAGGGACCTGAGCGAACAGCACATCAGAAAATAAGGTATGGGCCTAGTGTTTTGTATGGGGAGGGCGGAAGTGGCGTGGCGGGAGTGGAAAGTGAATGGGAAAGTGTTGTGGCGGGAGTTTGTACTGAAAGGGAGAGTGGCGCTCACGTGGTGCAACGAGGGAGCGGGGCGGATCACGTGGGGCGGTGTGGGAGGGTGGAGGCTCACGTGGGACGGTGAGTGAGCGGGGAGACGAGAAGCCCCTCTCCAGCACTTCTTATGCTCCCAAGTATTCCCAAACATCCTCCCCACGGCCCTCTGATGTTTGACAAGGCTGAAAGGGGATGGGAAAGGCTAAGGGTTAAGGGTGAGGGAAGAGGAGCGTGAGTGGGGAAGCCCTCCACTCTCCACCTCCCCAACCTCCCTCACCAGCATCTCCTCCCCACCCCGACGAAGGCTACGATGGGGATGATGGGGGTGACGCCAATGTGATGTGGAACTGGGAAGATGGGAGTGATTTTACTCCCATCATTCACCCCTTCACTGAGGAAGGGCGGTCTGGCTGCACTGCTCCAGGAATCCACCCAGGCTCCACCAGGCTGGATTTCTTCCACCTGTTCTTTGTGGAGGAATCTGTGGGGCACATAGTGGAGCAAACAAACATATTTGCAAGCAGCCATCGCCGTGAGAGTAAACGCCAGGGCACGAGGAGCAGGCACCCCCTCATTTATGATTATCCTGTCTCCCTAGCAGAGATGTTCATATTTTAGCCTTAGTTCTTTTGATGGGTATTGTACGGAAAAGACAAATTCTGTCATACTGGACTACAGACCCTTTCATCAACACACCTTTCTTTGGCAGGGTAATGAACCGTAAATGATTTCAGCAAATTCTCAGCTGCCTCCACTTTTACGATGCAGACGATCCTGCAAAGGAAAATAACACGGATAGAATGGGGAAAATTAGGCTGGAATTTGATCACCTGCAGGAAACTTTCTGCTCATCCTTCTATCCTTATAGAGACCATGTCATAGACGAGGGTCTCGTGTTGTGGAGAGGCAATATTTCTTTTCGACAGCAAGAGACACCGTTTTGGTTTCAAGGTCTTTGTTATGTGTGACTGTAGGACTGGTTATGTGCAAGACAGTCTTGTACACCGGTGCACAGATAGACATAACAGAAGATAGGAGTATTGGGGCCGTGGTAAAGACTATGATAGAAGAGTTCTTTCATCATGCTCACGTGATGTACCTGGATATACCTGGGTAACTGGTAAACTAGCCCCCTGCCCGCTCGCTATCTACACCTCCACGACACCAGAGTCTGTGGCACCGTCAAGGTAAACCATCGGAACATGGTCAAGGTTGGGAGGAAACTGGACAAGAATGAGGTTGTCTTCTTCATGGAAAACTACATCCTTGCATCAGTGTGGATTTATTACAGAGAAGTTTGCCTCTTGCCCATGGTTCACCACCCCTTGATACACCGCACAGACTCCTTGGATTACCACAGCGAGAGGAGGCACCACATTTGGAAACCGGAGTGTGTCCTTGACTACAATATCAACATGAGGCAGGTGGACCAGTCTGACTCCATGATTTCCAGTGTGAAGTGTGCCAGGACCACGGTGAAGTGGTACAAAAAGCTCTTCTTCCACCTGCTCGATATCACGGCCCTGAACTGCCACCACCTCCACACCATGACAACGGGAGTTCAGGAGACCTTTGAAGGGTTTGTGAGGGAGCTGTCTCGGGAGATAATCGCCCAATATGCTGTCGAAAGGCCCCAACACTGCCCCCGCACTGCCGCTGCCACAGAAACTCCCTTGAGGATAACTGCACGTTACTTTGCCACGCCTATCCCTCCCCAGCCCAACAGACCTAGGCCCCAACGCAGGTGTCATGTGAGCGGGAACTCAAAAGTGAGACCAGACACTCAGAGAAAAGACTCCAGATATGAGTGTGCTGAGTGCGAGGTCGGGTTGTGTATTCATCCTTGCTTTAGGCAGTATCACACTTTGCTGCATTTTTTATATGGTGTGATTGCGATATGACGCTCAGTCTCCTGTAAATATGCGACATTCAGATGCTCAGTGTAATAATAAGGCTGTAAATATGTGATAAGAGTTGTATAAAGTGGAAACGGGTGTAATGATAGTGGAAAAGTATTATGTAAGTGGAGAAATAGATTCTAAGTCAAAACATTCCTAGAGAGTGTGCTCAGTAGGTAACGATGCGATATTCAGACGCTCAGTATAATAATAAGGTCTCTAAATATCTGATAAGAGTTGTATAAAGTGGAAACGGGTGTAATGTTTGTGGAAAAATATATTGTAAGTGGAGAAATACAACCCAAGTTGAAACATGAGTCATAGCGAGTGCGCTTGGTACATGAATATGCACTACCATAACGCTAAATATCATCGTAAGGAATGTAAATAGGTGAAAATATTTACATAAAGTAAAAAATGGTCTAATGTCATCGAAACATTTCTATGCAAGCAGAAAGAATGAAATGTATGTTGAAAGAGGAGTCATAGCGAGTGCGCTGAGTATGTAAATATGCGCTATCAGTATGCTAAATATCATCGTAATGAATGTAAATAGCTGAATGCATTTACATAAAGTGAAAAATGGTCTAATGTCATTGAAACAGAATTATGCAAGTAGAAAAAATATGTTTGCTTAAACAAGAACCTTAGCGGCTCATGTGTGACCAACGTGACCACTCGCTATGCTTGCGCAATGGAACAATGCTTATTTTTCCTTTATTTATCTATGAAAACCATTATATTGTTGTTGAAAATGTTTATTAGTTCCAGATCAATAAATATAGACCTGTTGTTAGTTGTTTCCCACAATAACACCTACAATAGAAAACGTGACACCCAGACACGTCAGTGACACAATACAGTACCTGGCGGAGGGAGGCTTACCTGTTCGGAGCACTTATGGACCCTTATAAGCACTTTCTTTGTGATTTTCCATTGTTTCTCACCAAAAGCGGATGCTTGAGCCAAAAAAATATTTTTTCCAAAATTCCTCGGGATTGGGGGGTATCAGAGGAGGGAAATCATGACGGGTTAATCATCCATATAAGTTCAAAAGAATAATTTTGCTAACTTAAATAACCTGACTATTTAACTCATAAAAAAAAAAATCTTAGAAGCCACTTACCCAGTTTATATTTCGTGATTAACGTGACATTACCAGTTCAACAGCAGCTTGTGTGTGTGTGTGTGTGTGTGTGTGTGTGTGTGTGTGTGTGTGTGTGTGTGTGTGTGTGTGTGTGTGTGTGTGTGTGTGTGTGTCTTTTTCTTTGTGTGTGTGTGTGTGTGTGTGTGTGTGTGTGTGTGTTTGTGTGTGTGTGTGTGTGTTCATGCTATTTTAGAATGACAACAATTAAATATTAATATATTGTTGGCTTGGTACTGCTATGATTCAATGATACATTACAATATACAGACAACTAAAAATATTTTAAACATATATAATTTCAATAATTTTAGCAAACATATTAGAGCCTGTGAGAGAAAAGCTTTTGGTCGGCAAGTTGATATAGTTGCAATCCAGGTCAAAGATGATGTGAGTGGCAGTACGCACGATGGTTTCCATGCTGTTTTCTAATTCGACGAACTTGTTGTAGGCGATCCGTTTTGTCTCCATAAGTTTCCCCAGTTCATGAAGTGGACTTGACGTGGCAGTCTGAAAAGAATGATGCTATCGAATATTGTTTCCTTTACGTTATAATTTTATGGGATTTGGAAACATGAATTTTTAGTGATTCTAAAAAAAAAAGCTACGTGTAAATGTCTGGCAAAAGATTTTGGTTATATATGAAAAACATGAAAATAACCGATGACGCATGAGTGAATGACGGAAAATAGCATCAAGAGCTTAATTATCAATCAAAATCACAGATCCTACTCATAAATTAATATGCTGCTTAATAATTGTTGAGAAATTGTACATGGCAAAAAAAAAAAATGTTTTCAATAGACTGAAATTGCCTTAGCATTTTGGCAGAATGCTACTATGATATGAATTTCGTGAATAATATAACCATCATTTCAGGCCAAACTGGTATGCTTACTATTTTTTGATGCCACAATTAACTAACAGCATATCAATTAAAGTATCGCATTATAGTCAGCCAATTACATATCTTAATATTTTATCATCCTGAAAAATCAATCACTTACTTCAGTATATTTAATGATCAAAGTGTTTGGAACAATAACTGTCCCAATATCAGGGTTGTCAAGGACGTCCTCAAGGCTCTGGTAGGGTTGGTCTATATATCTGACTGCCAGGAGGGACATGAGGTTGCCGACGTAGGTCTGTGTCAGCACAACCAGCATCATCATCTACACACCCAGCATCACACGTTCCGACCATCATCGACTTTTAGTCCTCTTTATATCTGGAAGACAAGATTATGTCAAGCAGCAGATATGAATCACCAAAATATTTGATGGCCTGTTACTGGCAGCTTTGGTGAAATAAAAGTAGTGGCGACAGTAAGCTGCCACTTGTGAGATGAAATTAAGCATCATCTAACACAAGACAATGGTTGAGCCTCATGAAACTACGTGAACGAAACAATTGGCTGGTTTGGTAACCTCACAGAAGAAATTGACTAGTTCGGGAGATAACAAGCCTGGATGATACCTCCATTAACTCAGCCGTTCCAACATAATATAATCTCTCAGAGTCCCTCCAAAGTTAATCTAAAATTTTTCAGTGTTAACTACAACATGGCAAACACTAGTTACCTTCTTGCATAAGAACTTGGACACAGTTGACGGTGTTGGCATCTTCCATGCGTGGATCTTGTATATGAGTAGGAAGACAGAAAGACAGAAGCAGCATCACAGTGCATACTGCCAACAGTGCTGTCAGCAAAGCCACCCAAACCTTTGGTCTAAGAGGCAGCAGAAAGCCCCACGGGTCCAACTCAGGTCGCCCACGGGCAGCGAGAAAGAGATAATATCACATAAACACAAGTGCAGAGTAGTCTATCCACTGGCTTCTGGTTATATCCATGAAAAAGGTCCCGGAGTAAACTCCACTTCCTGAAATGTGTTTTTGTAAAAGATAATGAAGAACAGTACAATAATGTATGTCGGATTTTATTCCATAAAAGATTGGCCTTTACCACATTATACTATGATGAGTAACCCGTGAGAAGGCTCAGAAGTCGTTTTCGTGACTCAGTATATTTACTGTTGTAATGATAAGAATTTTAGTCTATAATTTTAAGTAATTCCACCGCTGAACTCCAGTGTAATGATAAGAATTTTACTACGATATAAATTAAGAAATCCCACTGCTATAACACTAGTGTAATAATGGGAATTTTCGATCAATTTTCAAATTAGGTAGCTTTTGTCTCCAGAGTAATGTTCAAGATTTTTATTCTATTTAAATTTTGAAGATTTCAACTGATTACTACCTGTAAAAGATCCTAAATTTTTATGGAAGGCCTCGTTGATTTACTAACACTAGGAAGAATTACCAACATGTGGAGGTAAGTAAAATATCAGTAGGCTGCCACCACCCAGTGTTTGCCAGGAAAAAAATTATTAGTCCCGTTACAGTAAAAGATGGGACACTGAGGCCTTGAGACTGTAATTAGGGTAGCGTGAGTAGATTAGAATGCGTGAATCTGTTAGATAGTAACATACCTTGTGGGCCACTCGATCTCACAATCAAACTTCCCAGAGGAATTTAGATCAAACACATAAGAAAAATGATTAATCTATGATTTACTAACCTTAACATACAGTATAAAGAAATTAACCTTCGATCCAAAGAAATAAGTACACAGATTATTCTTCAAACTCTGATTCCTCTAGAAAACTGTAATAATAGAGTTCTCTTCTCCACAGAAATAAATACCGGACTGACTAACATATCACGGTACAAAGCTTTTTAATCGTGTGATCACCACAGCTGATAAGATACTTGGGTTATTGCCACTCAACAAGATGTTGAAAATCCTGCACACAGATGAATTTATGCCCGATCAATAATTTACATACATTAATTATACATATAACTTGTTCTCTTAACCTAATACAGTGTACACACACAAAAAAAAAGGAATAATTCAAACACAAGCGTGACGTGCACTTCCACGGTCTCTAACAGACTCGCAGCTCTAAACTCACCGAGTCACAACTTACCACCAAAAATTACTCTAAATTTAGTATATTCACCCTAATTTTCCCAATGGTTTACATAAATTGATATAGTTATATATATGATAGGTTGTATAAGAATGATTCTATTTAATCTTCAAAGCGTTTGTAATACCCTGTAGGTTAGAAAATACGTCTTCATAAATCACACTCGCTATCAACTAGATTACTTTACTTTAGAAGAAAAGACTTTACAAATGGACCATAAATATGCATAATCGACCTCACAATACGGAAAGAGATGAAAAAGGGGGGGGGGGAGATTTGTGTAAGGGCACTGGCAAGTAGCACCACGTGGTTTCTACAAGCACCGTGTCTAGAGGCCTCGACGTTACACCCACAATCTGTCGGTACGATGCTTTCAGGCCTCCCAGTGAACATAAAAAGAATTTGGGGAATATTATCAGTCAACTTACTATATATATATATGGAAGATCAATTATTGAGACAAAAAGGGGGGAATTTAAGGACAAGCTCTGGACCGACCTGTTGATGCTTTCAGGACTCCCAGTGATCGTCCCCGTCTAGAGCACTCACGCACGCTTGATGTTGTCCCAACACCGGAACTGACTTCGACTTATTGCTCTTCAGATTACTTACTATAACAACTAACAAAGAATATGCAACAAGGAATTCACTTTCGCCATACTTAGACGGAACTGACTTACGATGTTTAAAATTTTGTGGCAGTCATATGCGTCTGACAGTTTTTACCGAAGCCTAAACTCACGAGTTTTATCTAATTGTAACCATGTGTCGCAGTATTCCAGTCTACGTGACTTGGCGCCAGTGAAAATAAATAAATTTCGAGGTTACTGATGACTATAATCAATAATCAGACTTTACCTAAGCTCAAATTCATTATTATATAGTATAAAAAGATGGTAATACCAAACCTACAAAATTCTGAATTCAAAGTGTAAATACAAACTATCGCGAATTTTAACCTCGAATTAACTTTCTTTGCCTCTTTATCGAAAACAGATCATGCTTTGCACTTCCATCTCGCTCCATACGGTCTCACCTATTAATAGTATTCCACTCTTGCTGTACATTAACTAGGAACAAGCCCAAATATGAATTTGATGACCATTTCCTATACATTGTATCAATTAAACAGGGGTCCAGGACTACACTTACATTACACTTACACTAACTTAAACTACACTTACATTACACCTACACTAACTTAAACTATACTTACATTAACTTATATTATACTTTTACTAACTTATATTACACTTATATTAACCTTAAAATTACGGCATTACACTGTATTGATCACGACCTGTTATTTCAAAAGAAACTGTCAGCGAGCTAAATATTTGAAAGGGAAACTTACAAAAAAAAAAATGTTTGTTCAGGTGATGTACAGTATATGCGAAACATGAGGATCGAATTTTATGTAAGGGAAAACGGAACTATTGTATAATGCTGAAAGCAGTATGAAGATAATTAAACTTTACAATGTACCTGAGATACGCTGCTTGTTAAAAAATAATGAAGTAACATAAATTGCAGGTCAACAGAAACTGGTTTTAATGACATGTTGAAAAGGGCATGGGAAAAAAATGTTAAAAAGAAATGTTCAGAATTTATAGGTGAGAAAGACGCTACTAAGTGCCCCAAGCCAAAGCGTATTCGGTTCACAGATGCTATATATACTCTAGTTCTAACTTAGCCCAAAGTTGCCATTCCACATCGAGAAGTTTGCTTCAATACGAGATTAGCACTAGAAAAGGATGCTAGTAATAAAACAGTTTTATGAAAAGGAGGTAAGGGGGTAACACTTTTTCTGCCATCGAGCTTCGTAGTATAATCAGCAAAAGGACGAAAATCTGAGTCAAGTTGAGGTAAACGAACTACAGAACTGGCTACACGTGTAATGAGTCCCATCATGCCTGTCAAAGTCCCATCGCTTTGCATTAAGCCCCAAGCCCGGTCAGGGGATCTCACATACGTGTATCTGTCAGAGGGACGTGATTTAAGCACCTTTGATGATAATCTAACCTTTTCCATAGCAAGAGACAGTCGAGAGGGTACGTTCACATTCATATTTTATTTTTGCTAATTTAGGGCAAGTTGTCAAATCAACCAGCGTTTATTTATCAAACCCAAATATTTCCAGTAAAACATAGAGTGTATTAAAGCAGATGTGCATTAATAGCTTACTTGAAGTTCATGATCGTGGACAGAATCTCCATAATGTTCCCCGCTGACCCCCCGAAGGAGAGTCGTTCACCCTCTGGCGCCGTGCCTCTGCTGTAAATGCCACTTGTGCCACTAACTCCTCCGCTGTCAGTAGCACGTGTGGCCGGTGCGAGAAACTGCGCAGAGATATTGTACGGTATAGTGTTGACTAGTAAGATCACTTGGATTAGTATATACTCTCTGGCAAAGCATCCTTCGTTCTGACAGCATATGTTTATGTATTACACACAAAACAAAACCTGGATATTATAAGCTTTTGTTTTCCAGTATCGGTTGTGCTAACTTTCTTCAGTTAAAGAAACCAACCGCAGTGATCGCCAATGTTGATACGTAATGTTGGCATAACCTAAAGCCATTCAGATCGTTCAGAATGATTATGATTCAGGCTCAGTTAAGTTAATTTAGATTCGAGAAAGCTGTTTTGATATAACTGGTGAGTTATTGTGTATACTTTTATTTTTTTAACTCTAACTTGACCTAAAACTTTCATCTGGCCATCTTCAATCCTGAGTTAAAACAATAGATTAACACTCGAATATGATGCTAGTCATGAAGAGGTATTATGGGAAGCGTGTAGAGCTGTAGTATTGTCTTTTTCTGCCACTGACCTATGCGAAATAAACTGCAAAATGACGAAAAACTGATCATAGGTACGGTAAAAAAAAAAAAACCATGCAGACCATTTAGGTAGCTCACGTTGGTTCAGTGTCATTTAAATCCAAATACACGAATTCAGGTTATATTAGCAACATTCTGGTAATTTTATCCATTCAGAATATTTACATATATACAGTATTTCTCGTCTCTTCCCCTGTAGGAATCCTTAGATCTTGCACCATCTCTTAGGCAGTGTATGAGTCGATAATTTGCGGGAATGCAATATTAATAGTGCAAATTACCATGGAAAATCTCTCATGTATGCAGCTCAGGTTCTTTGTGTTTAGAAATATCTTACAGGAGCGTTGTCAACACACAAAATTTACCGTAAGAACTTCTGGGGAAAAAAATGGTGGATGCGTGAAAGGTAGACGTTGATTCATAGTCCATGATGCCACTTATAATCGTAGGGATTCTGGGTCGGTGAACGGAAGTCATCAGAACACTATGGTCCTTTTGATGAAAAAGCAATCCTTCCATTAAGTAAAACTCAGAATTATCGATTATTTACTTTGTGTTCTTGTACGGTTGGAACCAACTGGATCACAAGGCCAGTTATTTATGAAGATGTTAAATAATTATGTGAAAAACTTGAAAGTCTCCGACCATTTCACTGGGTTTCAAAATTCATAGTTTATAGTCTCGATACTTAAAATGGATCAGTATTTATTTTGGCAAAATGTATACGGATAATACTCGTTACCTGAAGAATGGCAAGGTATCCTCCACAACAGCAACGAGAGAAGTTGTTCGTGAAAGAGACCTATAAAGGTGGGGAAGGGTGTGGAGTTGGTTGAGAGGCATGGGAGTGAATACGAGCAGCTTTGTATTCTGAACCAGCATGAGGTGACTCTTGAAGGAGGACTCAGCGAAGGCGGCGAGGAAGGCTGGGTCATCGCTC
Organism: Birgus latro; assembly: GCA_018397915.1. Classification (NCBI taxonomy): domain Eukaryota; kingdom Metazoa; phylum Arthropoda; class Malacostraca; order Decapoda; family Coenobitidae; genus Birgus; species Birgus latro. The sequence continues at coordinate 44,102 of JAGKTI010000658.1, read as the reverse complement.
ACCACCACCATCGTCACACACCACACATCAACAAGCTAATGGTGCCAACATGAATAATATAACGAAACTAATACTGCCAACAGAAATTATTTCACAAAGCTAATGGTGCTGACATAAAAAATATGACGAACCTAACGGTGCCAAGACGAATAATATCATAAAAATAATCGTGCCAACATAAACTTCAGGAACCTAATGCCAACAAGATTATTATCACGAAACTAATGGTGCCAACATAAATAATCTTTTGACAATGAAAAGACCCCAGTACTTCCCCTGACCACGAAATACACCCATCAAACATTCTGTACAATCCTTGCTATTGCTGAAGTCACTGGTGTGTCCTCGCCCGAAGTTCTTGTCGGTGGTCCAGGAACTGAAACAGGGATCTCTCGGATGTGGGCCAAGTATACTTCCGATTACTCATGCTAACCCCTAGGAATACTTAATAAAGCAAACTGTTTTATGTTTGGTTCCTTCAGCCTGATGACGTCTTTCTGTGTTTCATGCCGGCCACAACCGGCAAAAGGGAAAACAAAGACATCCACGGGAATAATATTAATAAGTCGTGTGTTTTTATGCGTGAATATTTTAAAAGAACTTTGAATTAATGTCTCCAGAGTCCAGTTTCTTCACCCAAATTCATTTACATGCCATGGCCACATACCTGTCGAACTGTGGCTATACTCTGTGAGAGCTGTTCGTATGTCATGCTGGTGTTTTGTTCACTAGTCTTCACCTCAAACACTCCGACTACCCAAGGAGCATGTAAGTGTGCTAGATCCTGAACGAGAAGACATAATGATAAATATTTCCTATTCTTTACATCTGAAGCAAAAATAAGGATAACTAGAACAATAAATTAAACATACTAGCTGCATGTATCGCAGTTTTGATTAGCTTTGGGCAGACTTTGGCTTATTTAGTTCATTCAGTAGTACAAAGAATTAATGCCGAGAATGTGAATGCCTGTATCGAACAGTAAAGTAAGAACTGACCTAATGTTTAGCTTTTGACCTTATCAGGCTCTTCTGTTGAATCTCCAAGCAGTTTTTACATTATTGCTGAACATACTTGCTTCCCTGTGAGGAGCCATCTATCAGCAGCAGGGCAGAAAAGTGAGAACACCGCTCTATAGCCAACATGTCATCCAGTGGTAAGCGGCTCTCCATTGATGCTATGGTCGTGTCTGATGAATACGAAGGTAGATAAAAAACACTTGAACAATGCTGTTTTCAGTACATGTGCTGGAGTATTTATTTGGCAATGTGCACCAAAATCAACCCTTCATCTACCAATGTATTCTCTCTGCTACTTAAAAGTGCCGATAGCAAAATATTATAATAAAAGTAACAAAGCGAAAAGCACGGAGAGAATTATGTTCAGTCAATCAGTGATTGGTAATTGGCGAAGTTAGGTTGCATAGTTTATGTTCGTCTTATATTATTGCTCAATTAAAGTAAAAATTCTAACTACGAGTAGCTGTGTAGTTATGGATAAGCAAACTTTCAAAAGATCATAGCTCCCTAGGGCTGCAGTGGCTTGAATCATCCGATAACCCATCATTAATCTGAATTCTGTGTACCTCATTTTTGTTATCGTAAATAACAAGCAAATGAAATAATTAAATACAACGAAATTACTTGGTGATATTTGGTAATGCACATAAAATGGCTTAGAACAAATGAAAGAAACCATTTTTATTTTCTAGTGTTTCCCCTTTACTGCAGTCTATGTGCCTATCATGTAGGCGGGCATGGACCAAGAGGCAGGTGACCCCCAGGCCGAGCCACAGTATCCCCGCAGTAGTTGACATCATGCCACCACCACCACCACCACAGAAACACGTCAGGACCACCAACTCAGACCTCCGATACCACCGCACGTCACGACCACCACAGCACACCTCCGCCACCACACGTCACGATCACCACGGCACACCTCCGCCACCACCACACTTCACGACCACTACGTAATGCCTCCAACACTGTCGAAATATGTTACGACCACTATGGCACGCTTCCACTACCACCATATCTTTCTTCGACAAACCTCCACCATAACACTCCTTAAGCCATTAAGAAACTGTAAATCTGCTCCTCCTTGTAACTGAAGGTATATATTTTGCATCAGGACTAACATAGTTCAGCAATCTTCCTTGTTTTATCCGTTCTTTGAAAAAAAAAATGACCATAATATTTCTCTCGTGACTTAAAAGATTTGTTTTTCAGAAAGAACAAGAGGTGGGGAAAAATTTTTAATATATGCTGTAAAAGCAAATCCCAGTAGGAGAGGGAGTTGATCAAAAGTTTGTGAAGTCAAATCCTGACCAACAAACGAGAAAGCAAAATCAATCTGTGGTTTATGCAAGTTCATCCTTGTATTTTCCGCGTTGATGTACTGTTTATGGATGAAGATTTTTTTTTTTCCAGATTCATGTGTATCTAAAACCATAAAACTGTCATACGAAACTCAGACTTCCCTCATCTTCCTAGCTGTTACCAACACGCACGTCAGACTGTCTGGTAAGTTTCATGACATGATATTCAAAGGAAAATGGACTTATTCAATGTTGCATTTTTAGTATGATTTTTATTACACATTAATATATATACCAATGCATGTTACCCCTATACCATTATATAACAGAAATACAGTGTTTAGAAATACCTATTTATTTCGTAAATTTCCTGTACATCATAATCATTTTCGTCTGGGAAACCTTTTAAATATGAAGCAGGTGAGAGAACCAGGTTTAGCAATCTAGTCAAGTACATAAAATAGTTAATTTATCACCGGACGAAGAAGCACAAGCACGACTGTAAATACCAATTTTCCGAGGAAGAAAAAACCTAATAAAAGAACGTTTGCTATGACACATAAACTAGAGATTGTACTTAACTTTCCTAACCTAGAACAATATACATTATCGTTCTGAAATGGACAAAGCTTCTCAGTATAAAATATGACAAATGCCTGTTTGACAGTTGCTTTGAATGAAGTTGATTATGAGTATTTCAGCCTTACATTTACGTGAAAATTAGTAATACCTGTACAAATCTGAGTATTTAGTATACCCATAGTGATAGAGGAGATCTGTTTGTATTGCTCTGAGATTCATTTCAGATAAGCAGGACATATCAGGGTGCAATGCTGTAGGATGGAACGCTTTAACACGGCTGTAAATTGCTTTGCAATGTTTTCCTTTACTAGGTGCAGTGCGTCCCTGCGTGCAAGGCCTGGGGGGGCTGGGTTTACGATAGAAGAGTTGAGAGGTAGGATGGGACTGGAGTGTATTGGTGTTGTGATGAGGAGAGGTAGGCTGAGGTGGTTTGGACATGTGGAGAGGATGGGGGATGATAACTGGGTACAGAGGGTGAGAAGTGTTAATATTGGGGGAGGGGTAGACCGAGAAAGACCTGGGACGAGGTCATTAAATGTGACTTAAGGGTTAAGGGACTGAATAGGGAGGCTGCCAGAGATCGAGCAGCGTGGAGAGCCGCCATTAGGTGACCAAGGCCGACACATGCAAGCATGTTGGTGCCTTCAAAAACGAAACGAAACGAAACGAAGGTCGGCCAGTGTTACGCCTGTTCTCAACGTTTTCCTTCCGGTTCCACCGCCTGAGCACCTGCAGACGGTGGTGACGCTGGACCCGGTTATCCAAGCCATGGCACGAGCTGACAGGCCCCGCACCCACAATCGGATGAAGTTGTTGCGTTCTGTCAGGGAGGTTGGGTGTGAGTGCAGGTGTGTTTCCATGTTCTGTCTAAGAGAGATATTTAACAATCAGATATAAAATAGAACTTTGTCCTCCTGCTTACTTTCCATCAAGTGTAGGACGTACGATTTGTAATTGCTTTTGTTTAAGCCCTTCGCACTAGGGACTTGCTTTCACTGCACTCCTGTTACTACTGGATTATTTTTAGTCAGTAAATTGGTAAACTGTTTGATGAAGACTGTTTATAAAACTAATTCAGATCGAGAAACCTCTTCTGAGTTAAATTCCTTCTGAATAGGGAAAAAATATATAAAAATCCTAAACAATCTTTGGATATTGGGAGGCAAGTTTGGTTACTGGCCGTAAATTTTGGGTACAGACACCGGTCTGCAGTTTTTCGAATCCATAATATATTTGCTGTAATGAGGTCCATCTATAAAAAAAGAGAAAGTCTTCCATATAGATCGTATCTTGAAGCCTGCCTAGGATGGACTGTTCCTAGATCTTCAATGGTTTTCTGCTTCATATCCCGAAAAAGACCCACGAAGCAACCTAGTATCTCTCCTCCCCATGAAAGATGTGGGAAACTGTAACAGGCTAATGACGAATGACCAAAAAACAGCAATGGGTTATAAACAACAATAGTGGATCGAAAATGGTCAAGAATCAACAGTAAGAAGTTCTTGTACAAATCTTTAAGCAACAAAAACAATTCTCTAATTAACGGGAAAAAAACTGAGCAACAGAAACAAACCTCAAAGCAACAGAATCAAATTTCTAAGTAAGAGATACACACCTCAAAGTAACAGAAACAAATCTCTAAGCAACAGAAATAAATCTCTAAGTAACAGAAACAAACATCCAAGCAACAGAAAAAAATCTAAGCACCAGAGATAAACCCAGAGCAACAAAAAGAAACCTCTAAGCAACAGAAACAAATATCTAAGCAAGAGACAGGTTGGTACTTAGAGACAGGTTAGCTGGCACGACCGGGCTGCTTTATCACACACTCTCAGGCTCTGTGTTACGGGTTATGGAGGAAAAATGGTCCATGGGTACCACAAACATCACTTACTCTTTGAAGAAATGAACTGTCCCCATCAACTGCCTAAGCAAGGAACATATATCTAAGGAACAATAAAAACTAATTAAAAAAAAAGTCCTTATAAAACAAAAGTTACTCAACAACAATCATATTTTAAACAAGAAAAGTAAGTGTAAAGCATTCCTCCCCTAAAATGAAGTGTGCAAACAAAAATGGGTCTTAGAACAATTAAAACAAGTCTGAAAGCAACAGAAAAATGCCATAAACTAGTGTTAAAACAAAAGACACCGTTGTCCCTAGCCTGTAATTTTTTTTTTGTTAATTTCCTGTTGACCAAGAGATGTTCGGTGTGTTTTCATGCAGTGTGAAACACCAAAGACGTCGAAAGTTTCTTCGTCTATAACTGTTGTCGTAAGTTAATAAAATATACTAATTACCTTCGCGTAGAGATATTTCGTTCAGTCAGAGAGGTTGGTTGTGACGATCGCTGTGCTTTAATGTTCGGTGTTTGAAACTTTTTTTTATCAGAATATTAAAAAGGTGGAAACTATCTTGAACTACAGCTGTCAGTATAAGGTGGTAAAGGATTATCAATAAATAAACGTTTCCCCGATAAAGATACCTTGCTTGGTCGGTGAGGGTACAACATAACTAACAGGATCGGGTTATATCATGACTAATAACAACACGGTACCATATAACTAATAACAGCACGATAAGATGTAACTAACAGAAACACGGTACAATATCACTTACAGCAGCACGGTACTATATCACCCACAGCAACACGGTACTATATCACCGTAAGCAGCACTGTACTATATCACTAACATTAACACAGTACCATATCACTAACAACAACACTGCATGATTTAACTAAGATGGTACCATATGACTAAGAGCAACACAATGCCCCATGATTCACAATCAAAGTGTAGGGGAAGGTGAGGCTGGAATGTGATCTCCAACAGTTGAGTTCTGAGTGCTAACCGGCCTCCTGGGGACGTTATATAAACAGTGAACATCTTTCCCTCCTCTCTCACTACAGCAGCCAGTGAGTACCTTCCCCTCCCCTCTCACTGAGCCGCCAAGTAAACACCCCCCCTCCCCACTTACCACATCAGTCAGTGAACACCTCCCCCTCCCCTCTCACTATCCAATGACAATTTTCCTGCTCCAAGAAATCAACTAGACGGATCAATTAAAGCAAATAGATCTTCTGTGTTAGACCAATAGTGTTATATAATTCCCTGGAAGGACAGACACAGACAAGTGTGAGTACATAGCCCTACCCTCAATGGTAGAAGACACTGTTACGCACAATATATTTTTGCTGCACGTGCATACTTAGATCAGTAAGTTTACTCCATAGGCAGTGAATTATGAGAGAAAATCCAATTATTTTTTAAAATTTATTAATCTATGTTCTTACACAAACTGTAACAGTGATACCCATAAAAATACATTGCTGTGAGCGATGCTAGAAGCAACTCTTATACCTTGCCATTTGTGTAATTTTATATATAATTCTAAATATTTATGCATTCATTTATTTGGTTGCTATGTACTACTTTCCATATCAAACTTAAAATGAAGTAAGTAATTCATGTGAAGAGCGTTGTCAGCAACGGTGATGGTTATAGTGATGTGTGAGTTAGGTGGCCACCTGATCCTTTTGACCTCAGGTGGCTCCACCACACACCAGCTCCATCACCAGCACCACTACAGCCACTGTGAACCCACACCCAAACACCGCAAACATACCCTGAAAATGGATAACGCTGGATGTAAGGCATTATTACTTTTATCACAGCACTAAACTAGTTATACCCCTTTTTAATGAGTAGTCAGTTCTTACGACGACGTCACTCATATATGTCTATAAAAGCCCAGTTAAATTATTCTTGTACTGTACAGCCTTAATGTTTCATCTAGGCTTACACTCAGATAATGTCAGTACAGACTAGGACGATGAGGAGATTCATAATCTTTGTCCATAACACGTGTGTCTCTCAATTACCGACCGACAACTGCCCTAACACTTCAACATAGGCTACTTCAAACTTCCAGCTATGAAGTCAAGTTCACTATGATTCCACAATATACCATGGTAAGATGGGGTGGTGGGGGGAGTGTCCAAAGTACGTAGCTAGATTCGTTATTATAAGAGGCAGGATTTAATGTGGTCTTTTATTTTTATCCGAAATACCTACCTGCATAATTAAATGTAACACAGTACATATTTACCTAGGAGATATTACAAGATGTTCATTGCTCGATTACCTACTCCCACGCTTTTTCACCACTTTACTCCAATGAAGTATTTTGTTACTTATTTACTTTTTAACCTTACTGACTCTCGAAGTAAAAAGGTTAATGAAAGCTATGATCAGCATCCCAGATGAAAAAAAAATCTCATGAACCGAATATAATCGTCTGGGTGTAATGATAAAATGTAATATCAGACTAAGGGGGATATAAGGTACAGTGAGGTAAACCTATCCTACTTTCAGTATCAAGGAAGTTACTATCATGGCTTACCCAAAGACTGGAGAGTGAGAGAATGGTGGTGACGGTGATGATCCTGGGTAGGTTCTTGCACATGCTGGAGTTGGGTTCTGAGTACTTCATCCATTTATCGTACAGTCCTGATTCCACCAACGTGTACGATCTAACCACAAGAAGAGACACTTATATGTCTGTATGTGAGGAATAACTCGCTAAGAAAAATGAAATGTGTTATACCGAGCTCTCGTCTGTTCGTCCAAGACATCTCCGGGTGTGTATATATGTATATATGTAAATTTATCATATACCCAAAGCCCTCATGTGAAATGGACCAGTTTTAAATATTTGTTACGTGTTTTATTTTTTTATTTTTAAAAAGAATTATACTGCAACAAAATGTTATCTTTAGTACTAAACTGGGGCACTTACAACTTATTTATCCTTGGTAAAAAGAGGCTGTTCGTCTGAGTCACCATGGCCAGAGGGGTGGTTGCGTAGACGTTCCGTGAAAGGTAAAAATCACAACTACCTGCAAAAATAATTACTAGATATTATTAATACAAAACCGTAGATATATTATCAGAAAGTTACTGAAGTGTTCGTTTTACAGACTTACAAGATGCTTCTTATTTTGAAATGCCAGGCAGTGCTTTACAGTTGCCTAACAATCGTATTTAATTACCATCTTGATTGTTGTCATCTGTCGTATGTCCCAGAAGTCCTCATTTCTGTTATATCGGTCAGTGTCAGTGTCTTTCCCTGCTCCCTGACATTTTTAATCACAAGTGGAAATTGTAACAAGAGGATTCGTAACATTTTGAGTGCTCCAACTCTACTCGTATAGTTTATTTTTAATAAAAGCAAGGTAAAGGCTTTTATTTGGTCACTCTATATGGCCCTTTAATTAACCATTTTGTCATATGTAGTAGCCCTGACAACATTTAATGTATTCTAACTGATGACAGACGACTGGGAAGGGAAAGGGAGTTGTGAAAAAGAGAGTTCTCAAACCTTCCTCTCGCGAAATATTCAATCCATAGTGAGTATCTTCCTTGATGTTCCATGAATGTTCAAAAGAATAATTCTGTTAAGTTAAATACCCTGACTCTTTTACTCAGTATAGAAAAGTGTTAGTAAAGGACAGTTTATATTCTATGACTAACGTAACATGACCAGTTCAAAAGCAGCTTGTGTGTTGTGTGTGTGTGTGTGTGTGTGTGTGTGTGTGTGTGTGTCCATGCTATTTTGGAATGACAACAATTAAATATTGCTATGTTTTTGGCTTGGTACTGCTATGATACACTGATAAATTCTAAAATACAGATAACTAAAAATATATTAAACATACATAATTTCAGTAACTTTAGCAATCATATTACAACCTGTGAGAGAAAAGCGTTTGGGCAGCAAGTTGATATAGTTTAAATCCAGGTCAAAGATGACGTGAGTGGCAGCGCGCACGACGGTCTCCATGCTGTTTTCTAATTCGACGAACATGTTGTAGGCGACCCGTTTTGTCCCCATCAGTTTCCCCAGTTCATGTAGTGGACCTGACGTGGCGGTCTGAAAAGAATAAGGCTATCAAAATTTGTCTACTTTACGGTATAAGTTTATGGGATTTCGAAACACGAGTTTTTAGTAACTCGAAAGAAAAGGGTACGTGTAAATGTCTGGCAGAAAATTTTGGCTATATATCAAACATATGAAAGTTACCGATGATCGACGAGTTAATGACTGAAAATAGCACCAGCCACTGAACTGCTTATCAAAATAATAGATCCTACACATAAATTAATTCGCTGCTTTATAGTGTTTAAGAAACTGTACGTAGCAAAAAAAAAAAATGTTTTCAATAAACAGAAATTGCCTTAGTATTTGGACAGAATGCTACTATGTTATGAATTTCGTGAATAATCTAACCATCATTTCAGGCAAAACTTTCATGATTATTATTTTTTGACGCCACAGTTAACTAACAGCATATCAATAAAGTATCGCAGTATAGACAGCCAATTAGATACTCTTAATTTTTTATCATCCAGAAGAAACAATCACTCACTTCAATATATTTAATGATCAAAGTGTTTGGAACAACAATTATCCCAACATCAGAGTTGTCAAGGACGTCCTCAAGTCTCTGGTATGGTTGGTCTATGTATCTGACTGCCAGGAGGGACATAAGGTTGCCGACGTAGCTCTGTGTCAGCACCACCATCATCAGCATCCACACCCCCAGCATCACACGCTCCCACCACCATCGACTTTTAGTTTTCTTTATATCTGGAAGACAAAATTTAGTCGAGCAAAAGATACGGATCACCACAATATTTGATGGCCTGTTTCTGGCAGCTTTCGTGAAGTAGTGATTGCAGTAAGCTGCCACTTGTGTGATGAAATAATGCATAATCAAACAAAAGACAGTGGTTGAGCATCATGAATGTATGTGTACGAAACAACTGGCTTTTTTAGTATTCTCACAGAGAAAAATTGACTAGTTCGGAAGTTAACAAGCCTCGATGCTGCCTACATTAACTCAGCCGTTCCACTTAATCTAATCTCTTAGAGTCCCTCCAGAGTTAATCTAAAATTACTCAGTGTATACCACAACATGGCAAACACTAGTTACCTTCCTGCAAAAGAACTCGCACACAGTTGAAGGTGTTGATATCTTTCATGTGTGGTTCTTGCATATAACTGGGAAGGTAGAAAGACAGAAGCAGCATCACAGCGCATACTGCCAACAGTGCTGTCAGCACAGCCACCCAAACCTTTGGTCTAAGAGGCAGCAGGAAGCCCCACGGGTCCACCTTAGGCCGCCCACGGGCAGCGAGAATTAGATAATTTCCCATAAACACAAATGGAGAGAAGTCTATCCACTGGCTTCTGGTTATATCCATGAAAAATGGTCCCGGAGTAAACTCCACTTCCTGAAATGTGTTTTTGTAAAATATGAAGAACAGTAGAATAATATATGTCGGGACATATTCCATAAAAGATTGTCCTTTACCACGTTTTACTATGATGAGTAATTCATGAGAAGTCGTTTTCTTGACTCAGTCTATTTACTGTAATGATAACGAATTGTTATTTCAAGAGAAATTATCAGCGAGCTAAGTATTTGAAAGGGAAACTGACTAAAAATAGTTTGTTCATTTGATGTAAATGCGAAACATGTGGATCGAATTTTATGTATGGGAAAATACAACTACTCTTCAATGCTGAAACCTGTAGAAGGATAGTTAAACTTTGGAATCTACCTAAGATAGGGTTGCTTGTTAAAACAAAATAATGAAATCACATAAACTGCAGGTCAACAGAAACTGGTTTTAATGACGACAAGTAGACAAAAGACAGCGAGAAAATGTTAAAAAGAAATGATCAAAATTTATAGGTGAGAAAGACGCTACTTCGTGCACCTGGCGAAAGAGCATTCGGTGCACAGATGCTATATATACTCTGGTTCTAACTTGTCACATATTTGCCATTCCATATTGAGAAGTCTGCTGTAATAAGAGATTAGCACTAGAAAAGGACGCTAGTAATAAATCAGTCTTATGAAAGGGAGGGTAGGGGTAACAATGTCTTTTTGCCATCGAGCTTCGTAGTATAATCTGCAAAAGGACGAAAATCTGGGCCAAGTTGAGGTAAACGAACTATAGAACTGACCTCACGTGTAATGAGTCCCATCATGCCTGTCCACGTCCCATCGCTTTGCAGTAATCCCCAAGCCCGGTCAGGGGATCTCACGTATGTGTATCTGTCAGAAGGACGCGATTTAAGTACCTTTGATGATACTGCAACCTTTTCCGCAGCAAAAAATAAATCGAGAGGGTACGTTCACATTCATATTTTATTTTTGCTAACTTAGGGCAAGTTGTGCAATCAACCAGCGTTTATTTATCAAACCCAAATATTTCCAGTAAAACATAGAGTGTATTAAAGCAAATGTGCATTAATGGCTCACGTGAAGTTCATGATCGTGGACAGAACAATCAACCAGCGTTTATTTATCAAACCCAAATATTTCCAGTCAGACATAAATGTGCATTAATAGCTCACGTGAAGTTCATGATCGTGGACAGAATCTCCATAATGTTCCCCGCTGGCCCCCCGAAGGTGAGTCGTTTACCCTCTGGTGCCGTGGGGTCATCTACTGTAAATGCCACCTGTGCCACTAACTCCTCCGCTGTCACTAGCACGTGTGGCCGGTGCGGGAACCTGCAGCAAGATGGAGTTCAGTATAGTGTTGACTAGTAATGTCACTTGGATTAGTTGATACTCTCTGGCAATGCATTTTTCTTTCTGACAGAATCAATATATGTTTATGGATTACACAAAAAACAGAGTCTGGACATTATAAGCTTTCGTTTTTCAGTATCAGCTGTGCTAACTTTCTTCAGTTAAAGAAAACAACCGCAGTGATCGCCCATGTTCATGCGTAATGTTGGCGTAACCTAAGGCCATTCAGATCGTTCAGAATGATTATGATTCAGACTC
>JAGKTI010000658.1:0-27101 GCA_018397915.1 Birgus latro | reverse complement strand
AGAGAGAGAGAGAGAGAGAGAGAGAGAGAGAGAGAGAGAGAGAGAGAGAGAGAAATGCATGTTACTCCTATACCATTATGTAACAAAAATACTTACACTGTTTAGAAATACGAATTTATTCCGTTAATTTCGTTTACATCACATCATTTTCGTCTGGGAAACCTTTTAAGTAAGAAGCAGGTGAGAGGGCCTGGTTAAACATTCTAGCCAAGTACAAAAAAAAAAAAGTTAATTTATCACCTTAAGAAGAAGCACAATCAAGTCTGAAGCCTGTAACATCAATTTTCCGAGGAGGAAAAAGCTAATAAAAGAACGTTTGGTATGACACATGAAATACCGGTTGTTCATAATTTCCTAACCTAGGACAACATAGATTATCGTTCTGAAAGTGATGGACAATAACTTTACAGTATAAAGTAAGACTTAAATGTCTGTTGAAAGTATTATGCCATGTAGTTATTAAATACGTGGTTTCTTGAAAATCTCAACGTCATGTTGGCTTTGGGATGTAAATGTTCACTTAACTGAGAGCACAAATGAGATCACATCTCTTCCTTCACTTCAGTCAGCTGTTTGATCTGTTCAGCTTTGGGTAACAAAACAATATTGAGCATAGTTATCACACTTCTCTGCTTCTACCCGTTTATAGGAGAAACGCAGATGAATTTACATGAAAAGGAACTTTATCTTTTCCTTGGTTCTTGCTAGTTTTTCTCTACGAACGATAACGAAACTACGGCACTCGATGTTCTGTCAATTCATAATCTTGATACATACAACTAATTCAATCGGCTGTCATATATAAAGACCTCTCTGGCTAGCATCTGTTTGGGTTGGCAAGGAATGTTTCAAAACTGAAGGAGTTTGCAGTTACTTTGAATGAAGTTGATCATGAGTGCTTCAACTTTACGTTTACGTGAAACTCAGTAATACCTGTACAGATCTGGGTATTTAGTATACCCATACTGATAATGGAAATCAGTTTGTATTGCTCTGAGATTCACTTCAGATAAGTAGAACTTAGGGTGCAATACAATGGGATGGAACGCTTTAAAACGACTGTAAATTGCTTTGCAATGTTTTCCTTTACTAGGTCGGCCAGTTCGAAGCCTATTCTCAACATGTCCCTCCTGCTTCCATCGCCTGAGCCACCTGCAGACAGTGGTGACGCTGGACCCGGTTACCCAAGCTATGGCACGAGCTGACAGGCCTCGCACCCACAACCAGATGAAGTTGCTGCGTTCTGTCAGAGATGTTGGGCGTGTGGGCAGGTGTGTTTCCATGTTCTGTCTAAGAGAGATATTTAACAATCAAATATAAAATAGAACTTTGTCCTCCTGGCTGCTTTGCATGAAGTGTAGGACGTACGATTTGTAGTTACCTTTGTTTAAGCCCTTCGCCATGGGGACTTACTTTCACTGCACTCCTGTTACTACTGGATTATTTTTATTCATTATATCATTATATTGATAAACCCTTTGATGAAGGCTGTTTATAAAACTCATTCAGTACGAGAAACTGCTTCTGAGTTAAATATCTTTAGAATAAAGGGGGGAAATATATAAAAGTCCTGAACTATCTTTGGATTTTGGGAGGCAATTTTGCGTACTGGCAATAAGTTTTGGGAACAGACACTGCTCTGCAGTTTTTTCGAATCCATAATATATTTGCTGTAATGAGACCCATCCATAAAGAAAAGAAAGTCTGCTATACAGATCGTAACTTGAAGCCTGCCTAGGATGGACTGTGTCTAGAACTTCACTGGTTCTCTGCTTCATATCCCGAAAAAGACCCACGAAGCAAACTAGTAATCTCTCCACCCCATGAAAGATGATTGAAACTGTAACAGGTTAATGATGAACAAAAAATAGCAATAGGTTATAAACAACATTAGTGGATCGAAACTGGTCAAAAAACAACAGAAACATGTCCTTGTACAAGTCTTTAACCCAGCCCATCCAGGCAACTTTTTTACCTAACCCACCCCCAGAACCCGGAAAATTTCGACTTGTCTTTTTTTGGCTCAAACCTCCGCTTCTGGTGAGAAACATCGAAATTTAGCGAGAAAGTGCTCACGTGAAGTAAAAAATGCACTAAACAGGTAAGAGACCCCTCACCTGGCTACCACTTTCTATGACGCTCGCTTCATAAAAGACGCTCCTTACGTGAGCGAAACAACCAAAATCACTGTTGGTCACAACCTCTTGATGATGTAATGAAAGTCCTGGAGTAGCTATTTATGGCCTTTAATTGTGGAACACGGGGACAGTAAGTTGCCCGTATGAGAGTTAGCCCTCAACTGCCGGGACATATGGTATAGGTTGGTGTTTGAGCCTGGGAGTGGCTGATTATGTCAGTAGTTTTAGTGGGGCACATAGTGAGGGGGGGGCATATGTACATGCACATATATACATACACATAATGGGGATGATACGTACATATATCGGGAATGGTACAATACTCCCCCGGGTAGATGAGATGGTGTCTCCTGACACTAGAGAGGAGGTATACGGGTAGGGTCATATGACTAAAGTAGGTGGGAGGTTTGTACAAGTGGGGAGTATGATACAGGGGAAGGAGGGAGGGATTATGATACAGGGGATGGTAGGGAGTAATTATGATACAGGGGATGGTAGGGAGTAATTACGATACAGGGGTCGGAGGTAGGGATTATGATACAGGGTTGGAGGGAGGACATGGCCATGTCAAGGGGATGTAAGCTAGGGATATACATTGTTACAATGGAAGGTATGTTCATATAAGATACACAAGGAGTCATGTTGATATATGATACACAAGGAGTCATAACGATATATGGTACACAAGGAGTCATGTTGATATATGATACACAAGGAGGATTCAGGTTCTCATAGCAATATAAGTAGATAACTCTTGTGAAATAGGGTATACATGTCTTTCCATTTTTTATTTTTATTTATTTTTTCTATTTTAGCTTCTATATGTCACACATTACTGTATCAGAGATATGCCAACGTTTGCTGGTGGTACTTCTTCTGTCCACAGTTTGTTACTTATCAGGTGGCACTGGTAATCACTACATGCGAGGGCACTAAGTATGGGTAGTTTCAATGTCTTGTGGAGGGTGCACTATGCCAGTTGCGATTCTGATTTCCTGCAGTCTGTGTTCCATTTTCCGGACACAACAGTGCACTGCACAGATGAACTGGAGAAAACCTATGAAAGAGATGACCACAGGGGGAAACACAATGGTTGAATGAACCCATGAACGGCTGAAGGCCAGAGAAAATTGATCCGTAATGAAGTCACTGTCGTTGAGGAATGTTAGGATACGCATGTTGGGGGAGGTGATGGTAATGTTAACAGATGGGAGGTTGGAAGGCATGTCAATTGGTTGGAAGATGTCATAGGAGAGTTTACGGACTGATTGGTGATAGTGAGTGGCATAAGTGATGACTGACTCTGATTTGACGGTACAATAGTCTGGTGCTTTGTAGAGACCACTAGCAGGTACGGAGCAGACCGAAGTACCAGGGAACATGATGGTGACAGAGATGGGTTGAGATGAACATGGTGGACTGGGAGTACAGGAGCTGGAACAAAGGAACAGGCCGAGTATATGGAATGGTTGCGAACTAAATCAGACTCACAGGGTGTAGCGCTCCTAGGGAAGATAGGAAAAAGGTTGGCAGCACTGAGACGAGAGGTAGGGGTGAGGGAGGAACATTGCTGGAGGTAGGTGGGAGAAAGGAAGGCAACTGAAAGATGGTCATGTGAGAGGAGGAAATATTCTGAAGAAACAGAGACTTGCAATAAGGGGTTGGTGTATCGGAAGGGAAAGGGAATGATGTGGAAAAGGTTGAAGGTGATGGCAGAACGTAGAGGGATATGGACGACGACGTATTTGGTGAGAAGAGTGGCCTCGAGAACTGGATAGTAATATTCGAGAGAGGAGTAGGGGAGGACTGGGGATAAACGAAAAGTAGAGTGAGCCCATTCTAATACAGAGTGGAGAGCTGAGATAGGTACTAAGTCTGCAGTGACACGTCCATTAATAGAATCGACTAGGATACGAACCAAGGTAGTGACCTGAGAGAGTAGAGAGATAGGTACTAAGTCTGCAGTGACACGTCCATTAATAGAATCGATTAGGATACGAACCAAGGTAGTGACCTGAGAGAGTAGAGAGTCAATGGCTAGTTGGAGATTATCCATGTTGAGTTTGATATAAAAGAACTGAGAAATAACGTTGAGATTTGAGAGGTGTTGTTTTAAGATGTCGGTGAAGTTGTTCAGAGTGTAAGTTACTTCATTTAGGTGGGCTGTAATCTTCTGTAATATAGTGTGTTGGACCTTGATGAATCGGCGTTGAGATTCTAGGGCTGAAGCTAAATGAGCTAGGTCAGATTTGAAGCCAGAAAGGTCACGGGCTGTAGCGACGCCAAACAAGCCACTTAGAATCTCACCTCTGAGGTCAAAGAGACCTCGATTCACACGAGAATGTGTCATTGAGCTCAGTGGATTTGCCAGTAATGTATTGCAACTGCCAGGAGAGTTGGAGGAAAAGATGATATAAATACTGATCATGGGTTGTGTTTCCCCATGAGGGCTGTGAGGTGGGTCTTGATTTTGTGGAGCTGGTGCGCATAGGCAGGCAGGGCGATGGCTACGTCAGCTAGGGGCACAAGATCGTAGCGCAGGGAGACTACATCTTCGATGAGCATTACCTCGCCTCCAGAGCCGACCAAGGCCCCGGGACGTACTCCACCATCGTCCTCACCCGACCCGGACCCTAGGAGGGTCAGCATTGCCAGCAGGTAGACTGCTAACATCATACCTAGAAGATTAGGTTAGAATTAATGGGAGAGTTCCTGGAGAGGCTGACGGGCGGAACGCAGTTTGGATCGATACTGATTGGTTGATGAATGAGTAGGCGTAGGGGGAGATGAAGGAGACTGATGGATAAGTGGAGATGGGGTAGATTGAGGGATTTGTGGAGTAGGAGGGAGAGCAGTGGGTTGTGCAAGCAATTCTTCCAACACTAGGTCTCGTGGTGCATGCTTTAGATCATCAGCATGGACCCACTTGGTGTCTGTAGTGGAGAAGTCTTGGATGTGGAACTTGTCTGCTTCTTTATTTAGTACGCAGTGGGGGCCGGTAAATTTGTGATCCAATTTAGAGGTGTGCGTATGAGCAAAGACTGGATCACCGACGTCGATAGTGATAGGAGAGGTAGATTTATGTTGGTGTTGTATCATGTCCTACTTAGATGAAGCAAGATTGGATGTTACATACTGATGGATTGTTTGGAAGTTGGCCAATTTTGCTTTGACATAATCATCCATGTTATAGATGGGGGTCTGGCTTTGAGGATAACAGGGTGTATGGTAGGTGTTTGTCAAAACCAAAGAGGACAAAGAAGAGAGATTCGCCAGTGGAAGCATTGATGGAGCTATTGATTGAGGATGCCACTTGGGGAATCCAGTCATCCCATGACGAACTAAGGGAGCCTAAGTGTCTGGGGCACTCTAAGATTTTCCTATTGTGGCGTTCTACAAGGCCATTGGAAGCTGGATGGTTAGGCACGACATTGCATTTATTAATTTTAAAGCGGCAACAGATTTCCTCCAGGAGGCTATTGTTGAACTCAGTACCGTTGTCAGTGAGGATGGTATGTGGTGTACTAAATGGGCAAATTACGTGATCTACGAAGGCACGTGCAACACTCTTCACGGTCTTGTCTGAGAAGGGTATGAGGACACAGTAGCGTGAGAAGTGGTCGACTGATACAAACAAATACTCTGCACCTGATTCTGTAAGAGGGAGTTTTAGGAGATCGATGGACACTGTTTCCCATGGTCGTGGCGGGATTGGGTATTGTAAGAGCGGTGCAGGTAAGCCGGTGCAACCTTTGTGGCGGTGGCACGAAATGCAAGAGTCACAGTGCGCATTGATATCGCGATGCATGGTTGGCCAATAGTACTCGAGACGTGATTGGCACAAGCATCGGTCTTTACCTGGATGGGATGCGTGAGGTGTATCATGAACGATGTGAAGGACCGCAGATATTAGGTCAGTAGGGACAACGAGTTGGTGTACTTCTCTTTTGGGCAAATCCTTCCCTGCAAGGAATGTTTTTCTGTACAAGAGACCATCTTTTAGTATGAACTCATCTAATGGTACTGGTTGAGTAGGTAAGGTCGAGGCATCTGCTGATTCGAGGAAATAAACTACCGGGGACCACATGGAATCTTTGCACTGAGAGTTTTGAACATCCTCTGATGTTAGGGTTGTGCTGTCAGTGGCCTTGGACTGCAGGGACGTGACAGGTGCGGATACATGACGGGAGACTGCGTCTGTGACTGCATTCGATTTTCCTGGGACATAATGAAAAGTGGGATTAAAGTCCGGGATGGTGATGGACCATCATGCTAACCTATCGGTGAGGTTGCGTCCCTTAAACAAATCACATAGAGGGAGGTGGTCTGTCTGGATATGCACTGGATAACCATATACTATGTTTCTGAAATGTTTCAAGGACCAGACTACTGCCAAAGCTTCTAAGTCAGTGACACTGTAATTACGTTTAGTGGTGGTAAGGGCGCGACTAGCATACGCTATTACACGCTTCCTGGATGTTTGATCGAGTTGCATCAAAAGTACACCAAGTCCTGCGCGTGAGGCGTCTGTGCATAGAAGGAAGGGTTTTGTATAATCATGGAATGCTAAAATTGGGACATTGACCAGAGCTGTCTTTAGTGCTTGGAAAGCCTGGGACTGATCGTTAGTCCATACAAAGGATACATTCTTCCTTAGTAATTGGGTTAGAGGAATGGCGATCTTTGCATAATCTTTAATTAATCTACGGTAGTAACCACTTAGACCTAGGAAACTTCTGACAGCATCGGTAGTGGTAGGTTCTGGGAAATTGATGCTCACCTTAGTTTTGTGTCAGTATGAATGCCTTGTGCATTTTCTTCCTCAGAAAGTCACATATACTGAGGTTGATTTTCAGGCCTGCTAGCTGTAGGAGTTCCAATACTTGTTGTAGTTTGGCAAAATGGTCAGGGACTGATTTACTCAAAACAATAATGTCATCTAGGTAAGCAAAAAGAGAGTGTCCCATCATGCCACTAAAGACCGAATGGATAAGCCGCATGATTACTGAAGGAGCATTTCTCAAACCAAAAGGAAGTCTCTTAACCCGCCGAGTCTCACCGACGTACGATGCACGTTGCAACTTTTTTCCACGGACAGACCCAGTGACGTGCATCATACTTCATTCAATTGCAAGGCCTATTGTGTGCACGATTTTCAACATTCGCGAGTGATTTTTGGTAGGCTTATATGGCAACCTTCCTCTACCTGCTGTCAAGCGGGGATACTGCCTGGCCCCACCTACTCCCCCCTCCTCCCCCCTCCCCCCCACACTGGGCAATTCACCTGTTAGCAACAACCTGGCCAGTAAAGGTATGTTGCCCCACGGTCACTCCAATGACGAAATTCAGGGTGAAAGTGATTCCTGAGGTGGAGGACAAAGAAACAAAGAAGCTAGAGGTAGAAACAAACAGAAGTGATGAGGTGGTAATGTCGTAAAGGAAGGTGCCATATACTGGGGTTTTGGGTGAGTGAACAATGCTTATAAACGCCTATATTATTGTGTGAAAACCAATATAGACTTGTACTACATATAAATTCGTACCAAATAAGTAAAATAAATACGTAATATACAGTTGCTTGAAATAGTTAACCTTTCCATAGTTCGTTTTCTTTAGCCAGGTACCCTGAAAAACAGGGAAAACGTAAGGCTGACTCATCACCTGTAGCACCTTTTCTAGCTTCAGGAGGGAGATTTCTCTGTGAATTTTCGATGTTTCTCACCAAAAGTGAAGGTTTCAGCCAAAAAACAAAAAGTCGAAAATCAGTCGGGATCTGGGGGTAGGCTGCGTAAAAAAAACGGTCGGGACTGGGCGGGTTAAACTGAAAATGTCCGGAAGGGGTGCTGAAGGCTGTATTTGGGCGAGAGGATTCTTCCATTTCGACCTGCCAGTAACCACTGAGGAGGTCTAGGGATGAAAAGACTACTTTATTTTCACCTAGAGATTCTAGCAAATCTGTGAGGACAGGTAACGGGAAACGGTCTGGAACAGTTACGGAGTTTACTTTACGGTAGTCCACTACTGGTCTAAAGTTGCCGTCCTTCTTTGGGACTAAGAAAAGAGGGCTATTCCATGGACTGGCGGAGGGTTCGATAATGTCCTGAACTAACATTTTCTGTACCATCTGATCCGTCTGTTGTTTCAAGCTGTGAGGTAACCAATGTGCTTGTATGTAAATCGGCTGAGTTCCTGGTACTAGTTCTGTGTGATGTTTGACTAAGTCTGTCTTGCCCATCTGTTCCCCGGGTAAAGCAACCACATTTCTGTAATCGAGCAAAAGGTCAAGCAGTTGAGATTTATGCTGTGGAAAATCCTTGAAAATCAGAGTTGAGAGCAGGTCAGGTGAACGAGTCGGAGCAGATCCCATAGAGTTAATGGCACATACACCTGTTGGTTGACTATCATCATCAGTGTGAACAGCAGGGATAGAGGATTCCTGTCACACTTTTACGGACGCTGGGTATACCAGGAAGTCTCCGATCTTTACACCACTTTTAAGTTTGAGTGGAACATTAGTGACATTGAGCAAGCATAGATAGCATAGGCTGTCCTCTAATATCGTGCACCAGGCTGACTCATAAGTTAAGCCATTCACACAACACGTCTCAGGTAGCATTAGTACATCCACTCCTTCTTTCGCACCTGCAACACGAACAGAGACTTTGGTGAACTCATGCGGTAACAAAATTGTGCACATATTCGTTACTGCATGCCTCATCTCTCTGCGTGTCGGAGAACATCAGTCAGACTCTGTGAGGTAGGTAACTGAGACGGGTCTGAGTTGGCTGTAGTGCTGTCGTTAGAGGAGGCTGGAAGAGCCTTGTCTGAATGCTGAGAGGATGTATCGTCAGGTGTTGAGGAATACAAGTCCTTGCTCTCAGTCAGCGAGGGAATGATCTCTGTAATCTCGGGTGATGATGATGATGATGATGATGATGGTTTGGCTTGTTCTATACTCTTAGGTAGTGCGAGAGTCAGGAGGGACTGAATGACTGAATTTATTGGAAGTACAGGACGGGGACATTCCATACTGTAGACTGGGAACCCAGAAATGTCTATACTACTACAGGCAGGCAATAACGCAATGGAGTATTGTGCCTTGGTGGGTAAGCCAATAAGGGCATCTGCTGGATATTTCAGTTCGTTAGTAACATGAAATTCTGTTGGGAAAGGCAGCAAGGTGCTGTCTAGTTGTACTTCTAAAGTGACTCTTCCCTTGACCTTAAACTCTGAGCCTTCTACACCGCATAGGCGAATGTCAGGTGGCTCAAGGACACTGACATGTTTGGGGTGGCGTTGAATGATGTTTAAAGAGGTATCAGAAATCAAGTTTACTATAGATCCGGTGTCCATGAAGAACGACGTTTGTATGTCATTACTCCGTCCTAGAATGACTAGACCTGAGGAAGTTATGGGGCCGACATGGCGGATGGGGAGTTGGTGTTCTGTTGCTACGTCATATTGGTCCCATATGGGCTCGGCGCTTCCCCCGACTGGTGGCGGTTAAGGTAACGACATTCCTCACTAGTGTGAGTCGTACTGGTCTTATGATACTTGCATGGAAAACGACGCGAACGGGAAAGCGTACACCGTCTAGTTTGGGAGTGAGGCCGTGTGTGTTTACGGTCGCAACTGTTTGCTCGATGTCCGGGTTTACCACAGTGCCAGCAGAGGATCGTGGATTGTCTGTTCTGTCGGACGCTAGATTGATCACGACCGACGGTTGGAAAACGATGCGTGGCAGGTCCGCCTCGTGTGGTTGAACGGGAGCGGTATTGGTCTGGGGGAGAGGTAGTGTGACAGACCTGAGAGATCAAGGGGCGGTTTGTGGCCTGACGCGTGCGGTTCGAACCTGATCTTTCATGGATGGTTTTAGTGATCTGAACAATTTTATCTCCTGGATTGAAGCCGATCACCAGGGCTATCTCTCTCTGTCTAGGATCAAGCCAATGGAGAATCTCAGTTAACCAAATAAATCTGCAAAGTTGTTGAGTGAAAGTATAGGAGCTCCATGTACTTCCTCTACCCTTATCGTGCCTATAAGTAATTGGCGGATCTCGCGTAGTTTGGCATGTTTGGGGTGGGGGGGGACGGTCAAATCCTCATCCATCTGGTTGAGGAGATTAGTGAAACCAAAGAGAGATGCGGCATTGGAATGCTGGCAACAAAGTTTTATGGGTTCCTTATGGAAATCATTAACGGTTTTAATGCCATCAAAATGTCCGGCACGGATCGCGGATCCGACGTCCGATTTGCCTTGGTGTAAGCGACCCATAAGAGACTTTGAGGTTTTCATCTGTAATCCGCCGATTGTGGATGTCGGTTTCGACCTCTCTAAGGAAATCATAAACAGACCAAGTTGAGTCCTCACCGGTAAATTTGGGACGATTGGCATCATCGAGATAGATAGACTGTGGAGCAGGGGTTGTTTGGTCCATGGTTGGAAGTGTGGAAGTGATGGGAGTAGGGGATTGAGAGAGAGAGTAGGTAGAGGTAGGGAAAGGGAAGGGAGACGGGAGATGAAGTGGGGCAGGAGAGTTAACGATAGTGGTAGGAGTAGGGAGAGAAGCAGGCTGTGTAGTAACAGGGGTAGAGTATGAGGTATCTGGATGTACAGTATAGTATCTGGAGGGTAAGTTTGTTGGGAGGTAGGTAATGAAGTGGTGGGTAATGATGTGGTAGGCTGGGAGTCGGGTCGTGGGTACAGTCAACAGCAGAAGTTCGTCCCTCTCAGCGTGTGATACGAGCCTGTTGATCTAGGAACACTGTATGAGATAGAGTTGACAGGTATGGTTTAAACGTCTAATATTAAAGAAATGAGTTCGGAGATAAGAACACACTCCCTAATGATAATATTAATTTGCAGCAGGTAGAATAGTAACGTTGTTGTGAAATGTATGACATTGATGTATGAAGATTATTCGTTACGGACACAGACGCACTGGATTATTTGGACTGGACTGATGTTGCCAGCAAGGATTATATGAGAACATTTGCAGTTATAAAGGTGAGGTTGCAAGAAAACGTTAATTGCGATGTCAGTTACACAAAAAACAAACATTAAAGCTGACAGGGTTTTTTTCCGTGAGTATACGGTTTTGTTTTACAAAATAAATCACTTTCCTTCCTGACCTCTCTCGCCAGACATGCTCTCCTCTTCCCAGACATGCTCTGCCATCATCTATGTTTTATCGCTAATTCTGAAAATTCTATCTGTAAGTAGAGTGTGGAAAGTAATCAACATAAAAGTGTTAAATGAGCTTCTTTTTCTCCTCGATCGCTATGAAGTGTTATTCATGACTTTAATATAAATGCTACTAACATGAATAAATCGTCAATGTGGTGTTTAGGAGAAATTACTCGTCACCATTTATATAACACATATAACCATCGTTCTCACAGTGCACTAAATACACTCCCTCTCAACTCCATCGCCGCCGTCGCCCCTTCCCCTTCCACTGTCTCCATCATTTCTCCCTCCTCCCTCCGTCCCCTCTACCAGTACCACTTGTTTCTAGTGCAACACTCCTAACCCCTCCCGACGATTAAATTGTTTTGACCCTACCCGACTTCTCTCGTTTATCATTTCAAATGTCTGTTTTCTCTCCCTTCCTCATTTTTGTCCCCGGAACCGAACAGTATAACAAAGTTTGGGTTTTGTTTTTGGACTGTATTCTTTATAAGTGTGTAAAATTATTATAATGACCGTAATAGGTTTATTCGCTTATTTAGTTAGTTCTTTTTACGGGGTTTGGCACTAATGAAAGACTGACCGAGAGGGTGTATGTAGGTGAGGTGGAGGGAGGGAGAGGGAGGGGAAGACCGAGGATGAAGTGCAGGGATGGAGTTGAGGGGTATATGAGGGAGGGGAGAGTGAGCTGGGGGGAGGATAGGCAAATGGTGGGTGACAGAGCGACCCTTTGCGGGATTAGGGTGTCGGACTATAGATAGAGACCGTGATAGTGGCGGTCAAGATGCATTAACTGTTCAAAGAACGCAGTCAGTGCTTCAATTTAGTCATCATTTTATTACTCCTTCTCCCTAGCCATTAATCTCTTCCTTATACTTATTTTTTAAATAATAACATTGATAAAATATTTATGTCCTTCTTTTCCCCAAAGAAAGTAGAAAATTAAAAATAATCATCGCGTGTGTAGTTTTGCACAAGAGTATGATCTACATGCAACCAGAAAATATTTTCTTAAGTATTGACGGTATTCTTGGTGATAATTAGTAGTTCTTCAGTTACGGTTAAACATAGCAAAGAGATGATAGTCACAAAAGCTTTATTCTCCTACCATATATTTGGCAACCATAATCATCGTAATATACAATGAAGGGGGATAATACCCCTCTGGATGAGTAGATTGTTCCCTTAGCGGAATGTGCTTGCCGTTAGCCTGGACAGCAGGCAGGTGTAAGTGAAAGTATCCGATTGTCGCGGTGAAAGGGTTAATTATGGTAAAGGTTCGCTTCCTATCCATCTGAGTCGTTGTCACTCCTGCATCGATAATATCGGCAGTT
This sequence comes from Birgus latro, assembly GCA_018397915.1. Taxonomy (NCBI): domain Eukaryota; kingdom Metazoa; phylum Arthropoda; class Malacostraca; order Decapoda; family Coenobitidae; genus Birgus; species Birgus latro. The sequence goes on along the minus strand of JAGKTI010000658.1, from coordinate 14,439 downwards.
GCAGAACAGATGTTCAGGGCGTTGACAGACAGCCATGCCGTTACCTTTTGTTCTGACCATGTTATGCAGCTATGGGGATGGAATGATTTGGATACTCTTGCTGGCTACATTCTCTGACCTTGTAATATCATGTCCTGAGGGAGTTCAGTTCAAAGTATTTCGTTCGCATATTGTTATGGGGGGAACACAATGTGTGTGTGTGGGGGGGGGGATTATGGAAGCAGGAATACCGGGTAAGGGAAGGGGTTAGATATATTGCAGGCCATTATGTTATAAGGTGTAGGCAGGAGTGAGTGATACAGAAAGGGGGCAGGAGGTGAGGAGGGAACGAGTTCACAAGGGGGGGATGGTAATGAACACTGATAGTTACGACTGACAAATTGTTGTATAAGTAATCTCGTTAATTATGTGTAATAGTTGGAATATAACGTGCACGAATATTGTTTATAATGTCATTGCAATTACGACTTAAATTCCTGTAAATGATAACTGTATTCAAGTCATAAATAACCGATCTAGTTGGGGAGGTTAAACAAAACAGGGTCAATTATCCAGTCCAGTCCCGACCGTTTTTTTACCCAGCCTACCCCTAGATCCCTACCGATTTTCAACTTTTTGTTTTTTGGCTGAAACTTCGCTTTTGGTGAGAAACATCGAAAATTCATAAAGAAATCGCGATCCTAAGGTTAGAAATGTTGATGCAGGTGTCACTCAACCCAATGTTTTCCTTCTTTTTGAGGGTACCTAGCTAAAAAAAAAACGAACTATGGAAGGGTTGACTAATTCAAGCCATTTTAAATTACGTATTTATTTCATTTATCTGGTACGAATTTATGTGTAGTACAAGTCTATATTGGTTTTCACACAATAATATAGGCGTGTATAAGCATTGTTCACTCACCCAAAACCCTAGAATATGGTACCTTCCTTTACGACATTACAACCTCATCACTTCTGTTTGTTTCTACCTCTAGCTTCTTTGTTTCTTTGTCCTCCACTTCAGGAATCACTTTCACCGTGAATTTCGTCATTGGAGAGACCGTAGGGCAAAATATCTTTACTGGCAAGGTTACTCTTAACAGGTGAATTGCCCAGTGTGGGGGTGGAGGTGGGGGAAGGGGGGTCAGGTGGGACCAGGCAGTATCCCCGCTTGGAAGCAGGCGAGGAAGGTCTCCCACATATGCCTACCAAAAATCACCTGCGAATGTTGAAAAATGTACACACAGTGGGCCTTTTAATTGAGTGATGTACAAGGAACGTCGTTGGGTCTGTCCGCGGAAAAAAGTAGCGACGTGCATCGTACGTCGGTGGGACTCGGCGGGTTAAATGAAACCGTGGGGAGGGGTTGGGGGTGTTGAGATATAGGAACAAGGGGTAATGGTAAATAGGGGGGGTGAGGAGTGATGGAGACAGTGGAAGGGGGAGGGGAGGAGACAGCGAGGGGATTGAGAGGGAGTGTATTTGGAGCACTGTATTAACGATGGTTATATAAGTGTTACATTACTGGTCACGAGTAATGTCTAACCACCACAGTGATGATTTATTCATGTTACTAAAATTTACAGTATATTCAAGTCGCTGTCGACGAAAAAAAAAAGAAGCTCATTTAACACTTTTATGTTGATTACTTTCCACACTCTACCTACAGACATAGGATTTTCAGAATTAGCGATAGAACATGGATGATGGCAGAGCATGTCTGGGAAGAGGAGAGACGGGTGGTGAGAGAGGTCAGGAAGGAAAGTGATTTAACTTGTAAAACAAAACCGTATACCCACGAAACAAGCACTGTCAGTTTCAACGTTTGTTTTTTGTGTAACTGACATCGCAATTAATGTTTTCGTGAAACCTCACCTTTATAACTGCAAAAACATTCTCATATAATCCTTGCTGGCAACATCAGTCCTGTACAAATAATCCTGTGCGTCTGTGTCCGTAACGAATAATCTTCATACATCAATGTCATACATTTCACAATAACATTACTATTGTACCTGCTGCAAATTAATATTATCATTAGGGAGTGTGTTCTTATCTCCGATCTCATTTCTTTAATATTAGACTTTTAAACCATACATGTCAACTCTATCTCATACAGTGTTCCCAGATCAACTGGCTCGTATCACGCACGCTGAGAGGGACGAACTTCTGATGTCAACTGTATGTGCGTCCGCTACGTAGATGAATCACTGAATCGTCCTAGGCGGGTGGAGTGTGAGGATTCGTTGTTTCTTGGCTGAGAGTGGTTGGAGAAGTTCCGTAAATTCAAAGTATGACATGTAGAGTGGCGATGTAATGTAAGATGAGAGATGAGTAGGGATATATGCAGTATATATATACCTGTATTTACAGTATGAAGATGAGTCAATGTTCCATGAGAATGGAAATGGAAATATATGGAGATGATGGGATGCGGGTCGTAATAAATAGAAGGTGATATGGGAGATGAGTAATAAAGATAGGCGGTGAAGATGAGTATGAAGTGTGAGTATGAAGTGAGGGGGGGTGGAGATGAATATTGACAATAATACCAATCTGTAGAGAAAATCGGAAGGAAAATCTCTATAGAAAGTCAAGAATGTGTGGATGAGCGTATACTATTATAGTTACACAGTTGAGATGTGAACGAAGTGGAGAGGGCGTGGACGGGCAGTGAAGAGGAGCGTGGATCAGCTGGGGGGAAATGGTAGTGGGGGTGAATGGGGAGGTCATGTGCTGGGCGGCGTCAGAGGCAGGCGGGCGTGGTGGCTGGTTAATCCGGACCAGATGGGAAGCACTGAGGGGTGGAAGGGTGAGTTGCATGGTGAGGGCAGGTGTCCCCACGGACAGATGCAAAGCTGGTGGATGGCAGATGTGCCAGATGCAGATGGTGATGTCAGGGGAACGGCAGATGCTGGAGAGGGCCATCTTGAGATGAACAGGTGTCTGAACAGGTGTTGGAACACGTAAGACAGGTGTGGAGGGCGGCAGTGGTGACTGTTGCCGCCTGTGCAGGGTTGTGGTTGGGGTAGAGAACGGCACTGGTGAGGGAAATCGGAAACCTGTAGATGCAGAGCAGGTAATAGCCGGTATTACACCACGAGAGGCAGGGAGAGGGCGAGGCTGTGAGATGCGGGGCATCAAGTAGTTGTTGGTGGCACGAAAACACAGTAGGAGGCGGTCAAAAACGATGGTCGGAGACACCGCTGCCACCAAACGTTGGTCACAACCTCTTGATGACGTAATGAAAGTCCTGGAGTAGTTATTTACGGCCTTTAATTGTGGAGGACATGGACAGTAAGTTGCCCATATAAGAGTTAGCCCTCAACTGCTGGGACATATGGTATTGGTTGGTGTTTGAGCATGGGAGTGGCTGATTATGTCAGCAGTTTTAGTGGGGCACATAGTGAGGGGGGGGAACATATACAGCCGTGGCTCAGTAAGTTAGAGCGCTCCGCTCTGGCCGTAGGGTCGGAGGATCGAATCCACCCAAGGGTCATTGGTAGACATCAGGAAGGGCACCCGGTCATAAATGCTGCACGCTCCAATCCCAAAAAAAGGCCGACGCATGCAAGCATGTTGCAGCCTTCAAAAACGAAACGAACAAAACGATAATGGGGATGATACATACATATAATGGGAATGGTACATCACTCAGACTTGGTAATTATTTATTTTTTTTTGGTACGAATTTATATGTAGTACTAGAGTATTTTGGTTTCCAAACAGCAATAAAGGTGATATCAGTGTTGTTCACTCACCGAACACATAAACATACTGCACCTACCTTGGCGACTTCTCATTACGACTGTGGTGCCACATAATCTTTGTCCTCCACATCGGGAATCACTTTCGCCTTGAATTTCGTAATCGGAGAGACTGTGGTGCTATGTGGCAGGTCACTGCTAACAGGTGAGTTGCGAGAAAATGGCATATGCCCCGAGGGGGGGTTACACAGGGTCAGGCAGCATTGCCACATGGGTGGGGGTAGAGGAAGGTCTCCCTCATACGCCTACCAAAAATATCCTGCGAAACTTGAAAAACGTGGAAACAACGGACCTTGCAATTGCAGAATGTACTGTTACATCCCAATCCCCACACTGCCACAGGCTTCAACAGCAGTAGTGCAGTATAGAAAGGACTTTGCCCAGTGAGTTGCTCTTCCTATGGTCAGCCTTTAGGTGTGCAGCACACAAGATTAGCTGAGGTGAAGATAAGCACTGGCCTCTTAAAGTTGACTGTCTTTATTATCCAAATAATTCCACTTAATGCTTTCCAACTTCACTTCACTATTCACACAAGCACTGGAGCTACACAAACTTTATGAACTGCAGTTACACTTACTGCCTAACAACACTGCTTTCACAAGTACCGAAATATACAGACTTCACTGACACTGCACCGACACCCAACTAAACTTCACTCAAACTGACTGAGGCCCAACTAATCCTTAACACTGCTAGTGTCTCATCCCCTTCCTTATATAAGCTTGCATTACTAGAGAATGATCTATTTCTCCACAGTTCTGGTATGTGCTGGTCCTAACCCGCCCATAGCAACACATTTACCAATTAAGAGACATCAAACATGCCAGAGTCTTCTTACATTAAATAACACTCTAAATCATTTACCAAACGAATAAAATTACATAATTTAACGACCAATCATGTAAATAAAACATTATAGAGAAAAAGAGCATAAAAATTAATGCACAACTTATGAAATAACTACGCTTACTAACAGCAGGCAATCTGGCAACTCTGACCTGTACCGTCAAATGCCTAGAATCAGTGAGATGCTTCTTGACTTCCCAACTGGCAAATCTTGCTATGTAACACTACCCCCCCCTAGTTCTTTGTCATCCCGACAAACTGCACAATATATACAAACATAAACATTAATCCTAATGAAACATCTAACTATACACAAAATAATCTTTCAACTTATCAGGTCCTCTTTTGTGCTGCTTCTGACAACGTCCTTGCTCCTCCACATAGTCCACTCCTCCGGAGGGTCTTGGTCCTCTTCCTGATTCACTTCTTCCCTCGGGAAACTGTTACCATCCTCTTGCACTTCAGCTCCGTGGTCCTCCTCAACATCCTCGGCTGTGGGAGAGCATGATCCCTCGGAGATGTCCCAGCTGTACTGTCCTGGCCCATGGTACTGCCACAGACGATTCACGTGTAACACCTTTGGGCGAGACTTCCTAGCTCCCCGAATCCAATATGTTACGTCTGACAGCGGTCCAACACAGTGTAAGGCCCATCCCATGGGCTCTGCAGCTGTGGTGACTGTCCCTTCTTTCGCTGAGGATTGTATAACTAAACTTGATTGCCATCCTTGAAACTCACCTCACTTGCCTTGGTATCATACTTGCACTCCATCACCTCTCCTGAAAACTTGAGGGCTCCTTTCACTTGACGATGTACCTCAGCCAGCCTTTCTTGAAGGTGCTTCGCATAGCCGGTGGTGTCTGTAGGCAGCTCTTCACCAGGTGGTCTTTCTTTTAACAAGTCACTGGATAAGCATAACACTTGGCCCAACATCAGTTTTGCAGGGGTGTAGCCAGTAGACTCATGGGATGCAGAACGGTATGCCATCAACAACGCAGGTAATTTCTGGTCCCATTCTGTTTGTCCATCTATGCAGTACTTGGCCAGTTCTTTTCCTAGGGTCCAGTTGAATTTCTCCATCATCCCATCTGACTGTGGTCTTAGTGGGGTCGTCCTGGTCTTCCTGATCACCAATAACTGGCAGCACTCACGGAGCACAGCAGACTCAAAGTTTCGACCCTGGTCTGAATGTAGCTGTTGTGGCATCCCAAAATGACAGAAGCACTGGTCAACCAACACCTGAGCAACAGTCGCAGCCTCTTGATTAGGGATGCTGTAGGCTTCTGGCCACTTTGTGAAGTAGTCCATCGCGACACATATATATCGGTTTCCTCTTTCCGTGAGTGGCAAAGGTCCAGCAATGTCCACTGCAACTCTTTCCATCGGTGCACCCACTTGGTACAGCTGAAGAGGGCCGCACCCACGTTTCTTGGGTCCCTTCTTGGCACAGCACACGTCACAGGCCCGACACCACTCATCAACATTCTGATGCCTGCCAGTCCAGTAGAACCTCTGTTGCAGCCGGCTTAGAGTTTTCTTCACTCCCAGGTGCCCACTGGTGATCTGGCTATGGGACTAATCCAAGATCTCTGACCTCATCTTCTTCGGAACCACCAGTTGCCAATACTTGCTGATGGCATCAAGTGTCTCCCACTGACGCTCCAGTAGTCCGTCATTCAAACGAAGAAGGTCCCACTGACTCTAGTAACTCTTGGTTGCAGGGCTCAACCTGGGAACCTCTTCCCGAGATGGTCGCACTGTACTCCGCTGCAGCCACTGTAGCACTGGCTGTAAATCTGTATCCTCCAACTGCATCCTCTTCAGGTCTGCTTCATCTGACATTGGCCCTTTCACTGTAATACGGATACATTTCTTACTATGATCTTCCTTTTTCTTCTTCGGACACTCAGAACTGAAGTGTCCCACCTCACTACGTGTCCAACATGTTCTTGTTACAACTGAAGATTTCCTTGCACTTCTCTGTTCTTGCTCCTTCTTCCATTTGTGACAATCCTCCTTCATGTGCCCCAGCTTTCTGCATAACCAGCAACCTCCACTGGTCTTCTCCTCTTCCCTCTTCCACTTGTAGCAGTCCTCTTTTCTGTGTCCTGGCTTCCCACAGCACCAGCAACTTCCTTCAAATTTTTCCATTTCACATACCTGCCCCTTTCTTGCCTTGAATCCTGCACTACAACCTGTCTGAAAAGTGGACGTACTTAACCTGACATAGGACTCAAACTCTAGAGCCCTGGCAAGTGAGTCTTGCATGCTTCTGGGTTGTGCATGCTTCACCTGCACTTTCAACTCTGCACTGTCAAGAGCATCGATGAACTGGTCCCTCAGTAGAATGCCCAACAGGTTAGGTGTTGCTCAAGGGTACGCCTTATATGCCATTCTCTCCGGGTCATGAGCAAGCTGCTGTAGGGGTTCTCCCCGAGCCCGTACACGGCTCCGGAATCTTGCTCTGTAAATCTCAGTCTGGTACATGGTTCCATATCTGCGCTCCAGCACTTCTACTAGGGACTGATAACTGTTCCTCTCCGTCACTGACATTTGGCACAGAATTTCCATTGCAGCACCCTTAAGGCTAGTAGCAAGCTGCACTGCCTTCCGCCTATCATCCCAGCCATTCTGATCCGCAAGCAACTCGAATTGTGCACGATAAGATTCCCAAGATACTCTACCATCAAATTCCTTAGGTTTCTTTTTAATTGGACCCCCCATTGTAGCCACGCACTTCACTGGTTTGGGGTCTAAAAACTGGGGCATCATAATTAAGGCCAGGACTTAAAACTGCATTCTGTACATTCTGATTATTCAACCCTGTAATGCTACCTTTAGATGCCTGGGATCCGTCAAGATTCACCATACACTGTCCATTTCTTTCATATGCTCCATGTACAGTTACCTGAGGTTCAGCAGTGCAATATTTCTCTACAGCCTCTATTTTCTCACTAATTATCTTTACGTGGTCAACTACATGCTTCAACTGACTATCTACATGCTGTCTGGACACCGTCACTATTTCCTCACTAATTGTCTTCAACTGCTCGTCCACATGCTGTTTACACTCAGTCACATTATTGCTTACATCATACATTTGTTGCTCTAGCTTGGCATCTACTTCCTCCTTAAGCTGTTACTGTTCTTCCTTCATTCCCCCATGAATGCATCTAGCTATCCTTGCACCCTCAGTTGTACTTCCCTCTGTTGCTGCTGTAATGCATCTTGAAGTTGTTCATATCGTTCCTTTTGTTCTTCGCATTGTGCCTGTAGTTGTTCACTCTGTGCTTGCAGTTGTTCCTTGAGTTCTTTCTGTCCTTCACTTTGGGCTTCTAGGTTTTCACTCTGTGCTTGCAGTTGCTCTTTGAGTTCTTTCTATCCTTCACTCTGTGCCTGTAATAATTGTTCTTTGAGGTCTTTCTGTGAAGCTTGCATTAAGGGTCACTTCCTCCTCCTGGCCAGCTCGGGAGCTTGTCTGCACATCACCTTGCTCCATGTCGAAGATTAGACCCACTGCAGCCCTGAAATTATCCCACACTCCTGACACCAGTGTTATGTCACAATCTCCACACTGCCAAGGCTCCAACAGCAGTAGTGCAGTATAGGAAAGACTTTGCCCAGTGAGTTGTTCTTCCTATGGTCAGCCTTTAGGTGTACAAAACACAAGACTAGCTGAGGCGAAGATTAACACTGGCTTCTTAGCCCGCCGAGTCCCACCGATGTACGATGCACGTCGCTACTTTTTTTTTTTTTTCCGCGGACAGACCCAACAACGTGCATTGTACATCACTCAATTGCAAGGCCCATTGTGTGCACATTTTTCAACATTCGCGAGTGATTTTTGGTAGGCATATGTGGGAGACCTTCTTCCACCTGCTGTCAAGCAGGAATACTGCCTGGCCACACCTAACCCCTCCTTCCCCCCTCCCCCCCACACTGGGCAATTCACTTGTTAGCAGGAACATGGCCGGTAAAGGTATGTTGCCCCACGGTCACTCCAATGACGAAATTCACGGTGAAAGTGATTCTTGAGGTGGAGGGCAAGGAAACAAAGAAGCTAGAGGTAGAAACAAACAGAAGTGATGAGGTGGTAATGTCGTAAAGGAAGGTGCCATATACTGGGGTTTTGGGTGAGTGAACAGTGGTTATAAATGCCGATATTATTGTGTGAAAACCAATATAGACTTGTACTACACATAAATTCGTACAAATAAATGAAATAAATACGTAATTTAAAGTGGCTTGAATTAGTTAACCTTTCCCCAGTTCGTTTTCTTTAGCCAGGTACCCTGAAAAAGAAGGAAAACGTAAGGTTGAGTGACACCTGTATCAACATTTCTTACCTCAGTATCGCGATTTCTCTATGAATTTTCGATGTTTCTCACCAAAAGCAAAGGTTTCAGCCAAAAAACAAAAAGTTGAAAATCGGTCGGTATCTGAGGGTAGGCTGGGTAAAAAACCAGCCAGGACTGGATGGGTTAAAGTTGACTGTCTTTATTATCCAAATAATTCCACATAATGCTTTTCAACTTCACTTCACTATTCACACAAGTGCTGGATCTATACGAACTTTACGAACTGCAGTTACACTTACTGCCTAACAACACTGCTTTCACAAGTACCAAAATATACAAACTTCACTGACACTGCACCGACACCCAACCAAACTTCACTCAAACTGACTGAGGCCCAACTAATCCTTAACACTGCTAGTGTCTCATCCCCTTCCTTATATAAGCTTGCATTACTTGAGAATGATCTATTTCTCCACTGTTCTGGTATGTGCTGGTCCTAACCCGCTCCTAGCAATGCAGTTACCAATTAAGGAACATCTAACATGCCAGAGTCTTCTTACATAACACTCTAAATCATTTACTAAATGAATAAAATTACATAATTTAACGAACAATCACGTAAATAAAACATTATAGAGGAAAAGAGCATAAAAATTAATGCAAAACTTACGAAATAACTACGCTCACTAACAGCAGGCAATCTGGCAACTCTGGCTCGTATCATGAAACGCCTAGAATCTTGAAATGATTCTTGACTTTCCAACTGGCAAATTTTGCTATATAACAGTACGATGCACGTCGTCGGGAGTGAGAGACGGGTTAGGGTGCAACGTGCGTCATATGTCGACGGGGCTTGGCAGGTTAAGCAACAAAAACAATTCTCTAAGTAACCAAAAAAAAAAAAAAAAACTAAGCAACAGAAACAAACCTTAGAACAACAGAATCAACTTTCTAAGTAAGAGATACAAACCTCAAAGCAACAGAATCAAATCTCTAAGCAACATGAATAAATCTCAAAGTAACAAAAAAAATCTAAGCAACAGAAAAAACAAAGCAACAGAAAAAAAACAAAGCAACAGAAACCATCCTCTAAGCAACAGAAACAAATATTTAGAAAGAGAAAGGTTAGTACTTAGAGACAGGATACCTGACATAACCGGGCTGCTTTATCACACACTCTCAGGATCTGTGTTATGGGTTATGACAGCATGGATACCACAAACATCACTTAACTCTTTGAAGAAATGAACTGTCTCCACTTACTGCTTAAGCAGGGAAAATATGTCTAAGGAGCAATAAAAACTAATGAACTGCAGACAGTCCTTATAAAACAAACAGGTTATTCAACAACATACAAATTTTAAGCAGGAAAAGTAAGTCTAACGCAAAAAAAAAAAAAAAAGTCTTCTCCAAAATGAAGCATGTGAAAACAAAAATGGTCTTAAAACAATTAAGATAAGTCTGAAAGCAACTGACATGTGTTATAAACTAGTCATAAACAGATACACTTGCCACTAGCCGGTAAATTTTTTTGCTAGCTTCCTGATGACCGAAGGATATTAATTGAAAAATGAGTTTAAAATACACATTTGAAAACTAAACTTCAAAATTATATATTGTGGCATAGGTTATTAATACCGGCCGACAGCTTCATGACTAACAACAAAGTGTGTGAGTAGGGGTAAGTTGTCACGACTGACAACAACAGAGTGCCACCATTCTGACAACAAACCAGTGCCATATGACTCACGGTAAAGGTGCTGGGGCAGATGTGGCCAAAACAGTGCTCTCACAGCCCGGAACAGCAGATGAACACTGAAGATTGAGTGGCTCCTGCTGCCCTTTTATCACCACTGGCACCCAGTCTATACCGACCCCTTCCCTCACACCACACCAATCAGCGAACACCTCCCCCTCCCCTGACACCACACAAGTCAGTCAACACTTCCCCCTCCCGTCACACCGCACTAGTGAACATCTCCCTCTCCCCTCACACCACACCAGTCAGTGCACATCTGTCTCGTCAGTCTATTTCATCAAATTATTAAAATATAGAACAGAATTGGTAATCATGTTTCTTTTGCGCCATTTAAAAGTTAGACTGGTGAGGAAATGGTGATCTAAGATGTTTCACAAGCACAACTCCTTCAGTGGCCGTAATCATACCATAAAATAGTCATTTTTCATAGCAATTCTTAAGTAGCGTAAAGCGATCATATATAAAACAAGTATTTTAGAAAGCTTATGTGATAACTGTTTTTCGGTAGAAGATATGTACAAAATAATAGTTATAAGCACAAATACTCACTGTGTCATGCCCAGGAAAGATGGATATAGTTCGCCTGAAACATTAGCAATCAAAAACATGAGAAATTATGTCAAGTGACCCTGATACGTCTAAGAATTTCATTTAGGCTCGTACCAGGCAATTTTGTTCAGTCAAGAGCTAGTGGGTTATACACTTTCACCAAACTTTGAGTGATTATGTCTTTGGGTCATTGGTGTCAAATATTTTCATATCAGTCTTCTCATTTCTGTTTTGTAGTTTAACGGTCAAACAGATTATACTCCTCTTGCAACTACTTATCATACTCAGGAAGTGTACACGACAGACCACTGACTATACTTCAAATTTCTGAATATACTGTATTTACTTACAGAAATACTGAGAGGTGAATGCATACATCCATGAAAAAATAAAAATTACAGCGAAAGACCCTGTAAGGGTCTGTCATGCTTTGTATTAATATCATTATGTACGCATATTTATTAATTAACCACTACATTTGTTACTTCTGCGTTCTTACAAATTTGGAAGCTTAAAGGGAAGAAGTGAAGTATGAATTTTATTTGAAGCTCGTCGTCAGTACTGATGGAGTGCGTGGTCATTGGTGGTGATGGTGGTGGTGATGGTGGTGGTGAAGGTGGTGTGTGTGTGTACTGGGTGTCCGCCTGGCCTTTATTCCCACATGGCTCCACCACACATTTGCTCCATCACCGGCCCCACCACGCCCACTGCACACACATACCCCAGGATCAAGAACATGCCCTGAAAATGATTGATTGATTGATTGAATATAATTAAAATCTGGCGGCACAACTGCCAGGGTCATATGCCATCAGACAACAAGGTAAAAGACGCAGCAAATAAAAAGTGCATATTCAAAATAAAGTTAATACCCTTTAGTAGGAATAAAACACATAACAAAAGTATAAAATATCAATTACTTATAAAAGTGGAAGGAGGCCTGCCTCCTGAAGAAAATTAAACACATCAGTAAAATCGGCGGAGGCTCCTCCAAGCATCGAGGACAGACGGTAGGCACCATCTGCTCCCTTATGCCTATGGAGGAATCTCTATCGTAGGTCCCCCGGACAAGGACACTCGACCAGCAAGTGACGGACAGTAAGGGGAACAAAGCTATCATCACAGTACGGTTGAGTCCTACCATTCATCAGGAGCCCATGTGTAAGCCTAGAGTGTCCAATCCGAAGCCATGGCAAGGGCCACCTCCAATCGCCGAGGCATGGAGGAAAGAACCCTTGGCACAATCACTCTCTGAAAGATTTCTTTTAGCTTATTAAGAGCAACACCATCCCAGTGTCTCTGCTAACACGTGCGAATTGCGTACCGCAAGTAAGTTGTTACATCAGAAGCGGGAAGTAGGTAGTCAGTTGGGGGGTGTTGAGAAGACACAGCTTTAGCTAATGTATCTGCCCTCTCACTGCCTACCACACCAACATGTGTGGGAACCCAGCAGAAGTCCACAGGGCAGCCATGACGGCCAAGAAGAAAAAGCCAAGCAAAAATTGATAAAACAATGGATAGGATGCATTAAAAGACTCCAGTGCAGAGAGAGCACTACGGGAGTCACTAAAAACAACAAAAACAGATTGGGGAAGAGCAAAATTGATTTTAAGAGTATATAAAATTGCAGTCAGTTCTGCCATATACATTGAAGTAATGCCAGGAAGACTACCACCCCTACAAAAGGAAGGGAAGATAACACCAAATCCCACTCCAGTATCAGTCTTAGACCCGTCAGTATAGACGGGGACAGAACCTCATGTGTGGCGGCATATTCTAAAAAGGGAGAGAGGGACACCTGAGAGGGAAGTAAATCCTTTTTTCAACAATGGACCTACAAAATGTCACACGAGGGAGTAGCCAAGAACCCACCCTTGGGATCCGATGTGGACAAACAGCCAGTAGCGGAACAGAAAGGGCTAAAATAACAGACCGGACCATGTAATCAAAGGGCTTCGGGAAACTAGGGCGGGTGTCATAAACAGAAGATCAGGAATCCTGGGAAACGATGGCACAAGAAATTGAGTCTGGAATGCGGTGAAGACTATACCAACACCTCATCATCAGCAACTGGCGTCGCAGATCCAATGGGAGTACACCAGCAGCTACCATCAAACTTGAAATCGGGGATTTTCTGAATGCCCCGGTTACCAGACGTACACCAGGATGATGCACAGAATTTAACAACCAGAGATGGGTATCTGTTGCGAAGGAGTAGACCTCACACCCATATTCAAGTTTATGAAGAATGAGAGACCGATGCAAGAGGAGCAGAGTCTGATGCTCAGCACCCCAAGAGGTATGAGCCAAAACCCTCAAAAGACTCAAAGCTTTTAGGCATGCTGCCTTAACAGAATGAATATGACGAACCCAGGTTAGGTGCCTATCAAACAGAAGACCCAGAAACTGCGTTTCTTCCACACAGGATCTTCTCGGACCATAGAGATACAAGTCAGGATCTGGGTGAACCCCTCGAAGACAACAAAAATGCATTGCCACTGGGTTTGTTAAAGATAAAGGGAAACCTCGAGTCTCTGCCCAGTCAGAAATGCTATTCAGAGCCAGTTGCAACTTCCTTTCTATCAGGGACATTCTAGATGCGGTGAAAAAAATTGACTGGTCATCAACATATAGTGATCCTCGTACATCATCAACAAGTACACTGATGATGCTGTTAATGGCTACAGCAAACAGAGCAACACTAAGGATACTCCCCTGTCGTACTCCATCTTCTTGTGCACGGGCATTAGAAAGCACTCCTCCCACTCGGACTCTTAAAAAACTATTAGATAAAAACTTGAATAAAAATAGGCAAGCGCCCACGAAGACCCCAATTTCATAAAAGTAAGTATGCCTTCTCCAGATCGAAGAAGACCGTGACCTGGTGTTGGTTAGTGGAGAAAGCCTCACAGACAGAAGAATCCAAGGACAGTAGTACATCAGAGGTGGATCGCATTTTTCGAAAACCATACTGGGCAGGGGATAGGAAGTCACCTCATTAAAAATTACACAAGCCTAACATTAACCATATTCTCCAGAACTTTACATTGACAAGACGTCAGAGAAATAGGCCGAAAATTCGTTACTTGTAGGTGGTCCTTATCTGGTTTGGGGATGGAGAAAACTACAGCAACACTCCAACAAGCCGGAAACTCCCCAGAACACCAGATCTTATTAAAGAGTGGAAGTAAAATATAAAAGGGACTCATCTGACAGGTGAATGAATGAATGAATGAATGAA
>JAGKTI010000657.1:110245-120823 GCA_018397915.1 Birgus latro | reverse complement strand
ACTGATTGGTTTCTCAGCTTCCATATTTTCCTCCTAGGTACATATGTCATCCTTCTCATCACTCGTTCCTTAAGCACCATGTCACAAATCAACAGTTTGTGCTGCTGAACACACTCCTCACTTCCTATAACTTTAACATCCCTCACTAATCTCCTATCAACCCTCCTTACCAGAAAATAATCTATCTGGCTACTATTTCCCCCGGACTCGTACGTAATCAATCTACTCACTCTTTTTCTAAAATGTGTGTTGCACACAATCATGTCCATAGCCTTCCCAAACTCGAGTATTCTTTCCCCTTCCGCATTCCTCACACCATATGCACATCCTCCATGGACTCCTTCATAACCCTGAGCTGCTTCACCAACATGACCATTTAAATCCCCTCCCAGAACCACCACCTCATCGTCACCCATACCACTTACTACGCGTATTAAATCATCCCAAAATCTATCCTTCTCTGCGTAATCCAATCCTTCCTGCGGAGCATATGCTGATATGACTGAAACCAACCTCTGCCCGACCAAAATTTTCACTACTATTATCCTATCACTTACTCTCATGACATTCATAACATACTCCACCCATTTCTCCGCAACCAACACACCCACACCCCCATATCCGTCAGTTCCCCCCTGCCAAAACAACTTATAGTAGCAATCCTTCCCAGCAATCTTTCTGGCTGATCCACCCCTGTACCGGACTTCCTGCAGACATGCCACATCCACCCACCTCCTACTAAATGCCTCAACAACTTCCCCTGCTCTTCCTCTCAAACTTCCCACATTCCACGAACCCACCCTAAACCCCCTGGGTGATTTGCTGTCGTCAGGCTTGCTTTGGTGCTTGTTGATCAAAGAAAACACAAGAATTAGGGGTGTTGATGAACCATCCAGGCTTGACCTACTATTCACAAAGGACCCAAATGATGTGAGGAACATAACCTACCATTGCCCCTTTGGTAAGAGTGATCATCTGGTAATTGAGATGGACGTGGTAGGAGTGAGGGAAGGAGATAGAGATGAAAAACACAGAGAAAATAGATACAATTATGGGAAGGCAGACTTTGCTTTCCTGAGGAACTTTTTCCAGAATGTAGAATGGAGTAAAATGAATATGATCACAAATGTTGATGAGAAATATGAGTTTTTGATAGAAGTATATAAAACAGGAGTTACTAAGTATGTCCCAAAATTTTCTGCAGCTATGGAAAGGAAGAAAGAATGGTTTAACAACAGATGTAGGATGGCACAAGAGGCAAGAAAAAAAGCATGGAATAAAGTGAGAAGATATAGTGAAAGGGCTTGGGAGGAGTACAAGCAGGTTAGAAATGAATATGTAAGGATACGGAGAGAAGAGGAAAGGAAATACGAAAAAGATATTGTATCTAACTGTAAAAAAGAGCCGAAACTATTTTATAGGTTTGTAAATGGTAAAATGAAAGTTAGGGACAGTATAATACGACTGAGGGATGGAGATGAAATATATGAAAGAGAGGAAGACTTGTGTGAAATAATGAACAACAAGCTACAGTCAGTTTATGTATTGGAAGACGAATTTAGGGAGCCTGAAATGGAACCCAGGCTGACGAGAATGACCGAAATTACAGTTGACATGGATGAGGTGCTACAGCTGATGAAGGATTTGGATGTGAGAAAAGCAATGGGACCAGATGGTGTGGCTGGATGGATCCTGAAGGAATGTGCCGACCAGTTAGTGTGGCCAGTTTATGTCAATATCAAAACCTCGCTTGAAAATGGACAGTTACCTAAAGATTGGAAAAGAGCAAGTATTGTGCCAATCTTTAAGGGAGGAGATAGGGAGGATCCACTTAATTATAGACCTGTGTCACTTACTAGTATTGTTTGTAAAATCTATGAGAAAGTTATTAGAAATAGATGGATAAAGTATTTAGAAGAAAATGAAGTGATAACACCAAGACAGTTTGGTTTTAGGGAAGGAAGATCATGTATTACTAACCTACTAAGTTTCTACAGTAGGGTAACAGATGTCGTACAGGAGAGAGAGGGATGGGCAGACTGTGTCTATCTGGATCTTAAGAAAGCATTTGACAGGGTACCCTATAAGAGACTATTGTGGAAGTTGAGGACATTTCGAGGGGTGCATGGGAAACTATTAAAGTGGATGGGAGATTATTTGATAGGAAGGCAGATGAGAACAGTAATAAGAGACAAGGTATCACAATGGAGAAATGTGACTAGTGGAGTACCCCAGGGCTCTGTCCTGGCCCCAGTAATGTTTCTGATATATGTAAATGATTTGCCAGAGGGTTTGAATAGTTACATGAGTATGTTTGCAGATGATGCTAAAATTATGAAACATATTAAATGTATTGATAGTTGTAAAGAACTGCAAGAGGACTTGGACAAAATACGCAGCTGGAGCCAGACTTGGAAAATGGACTTTAATGCCAAGAAGTGTCATGTATTAGAAATGGGTATAAGTGAAAGAAGACCACACTGGACATAAAATGGGCAGTGAGATGATTAGTAAAAGAAAGGATGAGAAAGACTTGGGAGTGATTATTAGGGATGACTTGTCACCAGAAAAGCATATAAACAAAATTATCGGGGGAACTTATGGATTACTGACCAACATGAGAGTGGCTTTTAATTATATGGATGAGGAAATGTTGAGGGAGTTGATAGTGACCATGATCAGACCAAGACTAGAGTATGCGGCGGTGGTATGGTCACCTCATTTGAAGAAGCATATTGATAAACTAGAAAGGGTCCAACGGATGGCAACGAAGATGATACCGTGTTTAAGGGAACTCACCTACGAGGAGAGATTGGAAAAACTGAAGTTACCAACATTGCGTGAGAGAAGGGAAAGAGGTGACTTGATCACGATATTTAGAAATGTAAGAGAATTGGAAAGGGTGGATAGAGAGGATCTTTTTGTGTTGGATGATGGAAGAACAAGAGGTCATGGCTTCAAGTTGAGGAAAAGTAGATGTCTTAATGATCTGAAAAAGTTCAGTTTCCCAAACAGAAGCATAAGTATTTGGAATGACTTAGACGAAGAGGTGGTGCAGGCGAAAAACATTCATGTATTTAAAACTAGATTAGATGAATGTAGATATGGAGACGGGACAACACGAGCTTAGCTCAATTCCTGTATGCTGCAATTAGGTAAATACAAATAGGTAAATACACACACACACTTAACAGCACTCTCTGTGTTTGAGTACAAGCCAGCAGTCAGTCAGATTATCCCTTCAGGGATCCCACAGAGTCACAAGACTGCCCATAGTACCTCATGATTTACTCAAATTCCTTCATTCTATATACATAGGCTATGCTAGCAGACCTTGTCGAAACTCAAGACGACATTCCACAAGAACTCAATAAGCTAGGATACGGGCAACAGTAGACTTATTTGGTTTGAATCCAGATTGCTCAGGCCTGTGAAACTTTAGCAGATGGTCCCGGATACACTTCAGGAGAATGTGAACAAGAACACTGCCTGGCACACTGAGCCCCGTAATACCACGATAGTTACTACAGTCATGCTGGTCCCTTTTTCCTTTCCAGATAGGGATGACCAAACCCTTTGTCCAGTCAGGAGGAATGATACCAGTCTGCCAAATAGATTCTCTGACTTCACGTAACCCCCTGATCATGGCTTTGCCCCCAGCTTTGATCAATTCTACTTTGACGTCACGAACACCAGCTGCTCCACCACTTTTCAACCTAGCTACTGCCTTCTTGACTTAACTAGAGAAAGCATGGCTTCATCACATGGTGGGACAGCAGTCAGTGGTTGTACACCAGCTGATGGAAGCTCTCCACTGGAAGGTTCAGCTATATACAGCTGCTCAAAGTACTCAGCTCAACAATCTCTACGCTCACTTGTCCCCGACACAAGCTATCCATCTGCTGTCCAAACAGAGTCAGTCTGAGAGGCGGATTGAATGTCATTTGCATGAAAACGGCCTTCTATCTCCTCAGCAATTTCCCTGACATACCTCTTCTTGTTCCTTCTCAGTGGAACTCGTATCCATCGAGACCAGAAGTCTGTGTTTTTCCCGATCCCCAGCCAGTCTGGGAGCATGACTCTCCTCAGTTGCGGTCAGCATCCCTCATGAGATGAATCGTCTCCTTGATCTCGGGCGGTCTCCAGTACACTCATCAGTTGCTTCCAGAATAGCACACTTTAATGTATCCCATCATTCAACAGGATCCTCAACTTTAAACTGATTTGAGACTGCCACTGCATATTCATAAGCACACTCCTCATGCTTGAGTTTCTCAAGATGGAACCTATTTTCGGTGGCATTTTTAAAATCTATCAGTTTTGATTTGTAACCTTAGAGTAGCAACAAGTCTGTGATCAGTAACAAAGAACTCTGCACTCCTGAAAACCCTGCAGTTCTGAAGGATTCTCCAATAAGTACCAACAAGAATGCGATAGTACTAGTAGTTGGAGTTTTATTAGTCAGGTTGTAGTTCTGTAGTACGAGTAGTCATTTTTCCAAGTTGGAGTTTTACACAGAGTAAGAGTTGTTTTTGTAGTAGGAATAGTGGTAGGATTTTGTAGCTAGTATAGTAGTAGTAGTAGTGGTGATGGTATTAAGCATTTGCTTTGATGACATTCTTTTAATTTGATTCCTTCCTTCCTGTTATCAACAGTTTTCCTCATCTTAGGTGGAATTCAACTAGAGTGTTTAGATACAGCTGTCTTTAACCCCTTTAACCTGCCGAGTGCCAGCAGATTTTGAACCCTCATGGAGCCATGGTGCCAGCCAATTTTTGCCCCCCCCCCCCCCTTTTGGGTGGAAATGATGAGAAAACATGGAGCTCAACCATAAAAGTACTCACAGAAGCCATTTAGGTTGATTTTGAGGTCGATTCTCCTTGACCAGGTGGCTGAAAACTTCGGACTTTATTGGCCGCCTTTGACACCCATTGAGGTAGGAGATCTTCGTTTTCTTCATCGGTAACTATGGTATTCGGGATATAGATGATATAGGAAGGCCTAGAGACTCACGGGAATATCCCTGCTAATTTTTTGGCACATAATTTGAATTTTCAAATTTTGGCAAATATATCAAATTGTGGGCATACATGTACATCAATGGCACTGTCTGCACCTATAGGGGTGCATGTACATGTACATCAGTGGCATGGGGCGGGTTAATTAGAATGGCCTTTCCTCAGTTGAATATAATCATCTGGAGATAATGAGAATAAAATTTCTGCTAGCACCCATAGCCACCAGCTGCTCTAATGGATGAATATTTGGCTGCCCTCTGACGTTGACCTTCAACAGATTACTTTCAAAACTGAATTACTTTCTTCTTGCCTAAACATTAATCATTTCTCTAACAATGGTTCAGATTAGATCAAAACTGTTTGATTTGACTTTGCCTATTGACCTTGATCCTTGTTTCCCTGTGACCTTAATCTTTTTCTCAAAATTAAAACTATCTTTGTTTTAACCATAATCCCTCCACAAAATTTAGTCCACATCAGATAAAAACTATTAAAGTTGACTGCCATGTGACCTTGGCCTTTGAACCACTGTTCTAGAAAACAACATGATAATCTCTTTGGTGATCTTCGACTCATCTAAGTTTGATCCAGATCTGATCCTTTAGTTATTTACTTCACTGAGATACACTGGTTGAACTTGAACCATACCTTGTGACCCAGACCTTTGATTATTTTCAGCATTGAATGCCATCTTTCTTGCCTGACTTAATTTTTCCAACAAGTTTGGTTAAGATAATATAAAAACTTTTGCGTTGACCTTACCATGTAACTGCGGATTTAACATTTTTCTGTGACTTTGAACTTTGACTAAATGTTCTCACTATTGAATCCTTTTATTCTTGCCTTATCCTCTAACGTTATACAAAGTTTCATGTAAATTGGATAAAAACTAAGTTGATCTTGCCCTGTGACCATGGCTTTTGATCTGTTGTTCTCAAAAGCAATTGATTTACTCCATTTATGTCCCTGAGCTGTTCCACCAAGTGTAGTTTAAATTGGACCAAAACTGTTTGGCTTATTTTAGTATAATTCAACACTTTTGTCAAAGTTTTACCTTGCCCTGTGACCTAGACCTTTGAGTGATTGATCTCAAAACTGAATCCCTTCATTCTTACTATACTCTAAACCCTTCCCCCAAGTTTGATCAAAATTGTATTAAAACTGTTCATTTCACAAGGTTAACATTTGACCCACCCTTGTGACCTTGACGTTTTACCCAAAGTTTTCAAAAACAGTAGGTTTCCTCATTGGCAAGCCCTCAACTCTTCCACCAAGTTTGGTTAAATTTGGATAAAAACTGGTTGAGCTATTTTGTTACACACACACACACACACACACACACATCTGGTAGACGAGAGTTCGCGCCTCGCTCAGGTTGCGAAAAGTTTCACTGACGAAGCGAGTGGTTACTGTCCCCATTGAGCAAAGGGATGGGTGTGTGCGTGTGTGAAGGTCACAGCCTTGCCCATAGATCGGACTATATGAGCTCTCAGCTCCCTTCCAGGAGGGTAAAAGCTGACGATCACTACCATCAAGTGATCCTGACCGACCCGGTGAGTTACACACACACACACACACACACACACACACACACACACAAGGAAAACTAAATCAGCATGGGAGAGATAAAAAAGTTTTACAAATGATTGTGTGAAGATTAGAAGAAAAAAAGCAGGGAAATATGAAAAGAATATGGTGGATACATGTGGTGGTAATCCAAAATTGTTTTATAGGCATATAAACAGTAAAATAAAAATTAAAGATATTTTGTAAGATTAAAAGATGATAGTAAAGAATATGAGAGAGAAGATGATGTTTGAGATTATAAATGAGAAATTCCAACCCGTATTTGTAAAGGAAGAGGATTTTCAGAGATTGGAGGTAAATCATGAGAACGTGGTAAACAAAATAAATGAGGTTAAATTTGAACCTGATGAACTTTTGGGGTTTATGAGAAATGTGGATGTAACTAAAGCCATGGGACCTGGTAACATTTCAGGTTGAGTAATCAAGGAATGTGCCCAAGAGTTAGTTACACAAATATAAAAGACAACAGAATGTTCACAGATGGAGGGAGATTTGCCAAGGGATTGGAAGGGAGTAAATTTAATACCAATATATATAAGAGGTGGCAGCAGGGAAGAACCATAAAACTATAGAGTAGTGTCTCTTAAGGTAGTGTTTGTAAATTGTGCAAAAAAAAATATGATAAGGAAGAGGTGGGTTGCTCTTGTAGAGAAAAATAAGAGAATAAGCTTTAGGCAGTTTGGTTTCAGAGAAGTTACTTCATATATCACAAACTTGGTGAGTTTTTATGACAGGTTCATTAATTTTTTGCAGGAAAAAGATGTTATTGATGGATTGTATTTATTTGCATTTCAGGAAAGTGTTTGAAAGATTACCACCTGGGAGTTTGATTAGGAAATTGAAAAATAATGGTGGCATAGATGCTGTTTTATTAAAATGGATGAGGAGTTACCTCACTGGCAGACAGATGAGAATTATGATTAGAGACAAGTTTTCAACATGGAAGGAAGTGATAAATGGAGTGTCCCAAGGAGCAGAGTTAGCCCCCATTATGTTCCTGATATATGTAAATGATATACACAAGGAAGTTCAATCATATATGAACGTATTTGCTGCTGATGAAAAAAAATCTATCTACCTATCTATCTATAGCCTGACGCCCTAATCCCACAAAGGGTGGCCGCAGACAATACACCTCCAAGTCGCTCTGTTACCCACCATTTGACTGCCCCCCCTCCCTCATCTACCTCTCAACTCCATCCCTCTGGCATAATCTTTGGTCTCCCCCTCCCCCTTCCTCCCTCCACTCTACCCACATACACCCTCTTAGTCAGTCTTTCATTCTCCATTCTCTCCACATGTCCAAACCACCTCAGTTTATTTCTCCTAATTTTCTCATTCATATCCACATCCACCCCACAATGTTCTTTCATTTCTTCATTCGTCATCCTGTCCCTCCATGTCACTCCACATGCTCCTCTCATGTAACTCATTTCCTCTGCTCTCACTCTTGACTTGTTCCCCTCTAGCAAAGTCCACGCCTCACTTCCATATGTCAGGGTAGGGATCACAGTACCATCATGCAGTGACTTAACTTCCATACTTCCCTCGCTGTATCTCATCACCGCATTCATGAAGAAAATTGTATATGAAAATAGTTGTAGAGAGTTGTAGAAAGACTTAGATCAGCTGCATAAATGGAGTCAGGTATGGAATATTGAATTTCACACTAGTAAGTGTAATTTAACTGAGATGAACATAGGTAAGAGAAGACCAAATTGGGACCACAAAATGGGAAATGAAGATATCAACAAAGCTACACAGGAGAAAGGTTTGGGTGTAGAAATACAGCAGGGATTATTGCCAGTGGAGCATATGAATAAGATAACTAGTAGAGCATAATTATAATCTATTGATGAATATAAGAACAGCATTTACTGTAATTATATGAGCAAGGAAATACTAGGTTACTGGTACTTGGTAATGGTAATGGTGAGACCAAGCTTGTAATATACATCGGTTGAAACCGATTCTATAGCTTCCTTTATGGTCGTTCTATAGCCACTGTTGTAGATGGCCATCATTCTTCTCCTAGATCTATCAACAGTGGTGTTCCTCAAGGCTCTGTCCTATCACCAGCTCTCTTCCTTTTATGCATAATGAACTTAGCTGTACATCTAACCCTATCCTCTCGTATACTGATGATTCCACCCTTCACCTTTCCATTTGGTTCTTTCACTGTCCATCTCAGCAGTTACTTCAGCAAACAAAGACTGAGGCTATAGTACACCTAATGTCAAACTTGGCTCGTTTCTCTGACTGGGGTAAAAATAATCTTTCGTTTTTAATGCATCAAAAACTCAGTTTTTACACATATCAACCCAACACAATCTTCTACAAGAGTACCCACTAATGTTTAATAATATCCAGCTCAGTCCTGTATCATCCTTGAACATGCTTGGGGTTTCATTCACCCAGGACTTATCTTGGAAGATCATATTGTATCTCTTGTAAAATCTGCTTCCAAGAGATTAGGTGTGCAAAGCTGACTCCAAACTCTCTTTACCCCTGCACAGTTGTTGACTTTATACACGTGTTTTATTCGCCCCTGTGTAGAGTACAACTCTCGTGTGGGGAGGCTCCCCACATGTAGCTCTTCTCAGTAGGGTGGAGTCAGAGGCTTTTCATCTCATTAACTCTCCTCTCACTGGCTCTCTCAACTTCTGTCTCTTTGCCGCACTGTTGCTTCTTTATCTCTTTTCTATTGCTACGTCGATGGTCACCGCTCCTCTGAACCATTTGCTTGCATCCCTCCACCTCTAAGACGGGTGTGTAGCACCTGTCTAGCAACAAATTCTCATCCCTTTTCTGTCCAACTCTCTAATGCAAGAGTTAACCATTACTCCCAGTCCTTCATTTATGCAACAAATCAACTCTGGAACTGTCTTCCTCTGTCTGTATTTCCTACATCCTATGATCTCCAGTCTTTCAAACGCAGTGTGTACAGGCATCTGGAAATGAACAGATTTTGAATTTCTCTCTCTCTCTCTCTCTCTCTCTCTCTCTCTCTCTCTCTCTCTCTCTCTCTCTCTCTCTCTCTCTCTCTCTCTCTCTTTGTTTAAGGAACGGTTTGCGGGCTTCTGGCTTTTGGTTTCTTCTTTCTTGCTTTAAAAACAAAACAAAACAAAAAAATGTCCATGGTGTGGTCTCCTCACTTTAAAAAACATAAATAAATTACAGAAGGTACATAGAATGGCTACATAATTATACCAAGCTTAAGGGATTTGCAGTATGAAGAGAGATTGGAAAGGTTGAAACCGATTACACCACAGGAAAGGAGAGAGAGGAGATATGATAATGATTTGTAATTGCACGCATAGTATAGAGATCATTGATAGAGAAGATTACCTTATGTCTTGAGGGATGAGGGGAGAATCAGAGAATATAGTTTGAACTGAAGATACCAAGCTGCTCGGAATATGTAAGAAAATGTAGCTTTCCAAAAAGATATATAACCAGTTGGAACAGTAGGTCGTAGAGGGAGAGAGACGGAGCTGCTCCTGGATCGAGGGGAAATAATCGCAGAACTAGCAGCGAAAAGGAGATAGCCTATTGTGATTATGTGGTTGAATGCGTGAGTGGTGGTCCCGTTGGATATTAGTTTTAAAAAACGCAAGATTCGGCCCTAAAAATACAAGACAAAGTGAAAAAGAAAGTTTCCATATGGTTGTATCATGGCGGTGTAATGGGGTGTATAAAAGCCCGCGTTGCCCAGAGGTAAAGTGGGGATCCTCTCTTTGGCTCAGTGGTTAACGTGCGCGCAATTCAAGCGCGGGGGCCTGAGTTCGAATCTCGGCCAGAACAGTGATTAATTTATTCAGTTTCATTTCAGTTATTACATTGGTCGGCAGCGGTGTGGGATGTGAGGGAAGGGCCATGAGGGCCATATGTCGTGTTGACAGCCTTACATCCCGGTGGTGGCCTCCAGTGCTACGCTACCATGTGGGAGAGCGAAACTGACCAAATTAATCAC
>JAGKTI010000657.1:87430-100642 GCA_018397915.1 Birgus latro | reverse complement strand
GTCCTCTCTTCTCACCACTCGCCATGTATACCTATGGATCATTTTGTGCCTGAAGAGGGTATTAACTACCACCAACCCCCTTCCAGCACAAATGTCCACTAAAGCACTGCCATTCTCATCCATCTCTGCAGGCACACCCCACTCACCAACCACTCCATCCACCTTCTCATTCCCCACTTTTCCATTCATATCTCCAATCAGAAACACTCTCTCATTCCTTTCAAACTTTTCCAAGCAGGCTTCCAGATTTGTTCAAAACTCTTCTCTCACTCTACTCACACGATCTTGCGTTGGCGCATACACGCACACAATTGCCCACATTTGTAGACCAACTTTCACTGTTACCCACACAATCCTTGACCCAACTGATCCATACTCTCTTACATTCTCCTTCCACCTGTTGCTTACAACAATACACACTCCCTCTTTCGCCCTCTCATTTTCACCCACTCCTGCGCATATACCCCACCCATATTCCCATTCTCTCACACTCTCACCTCGCCATTTAGTTTCAGTTATTCCACATATATCCACTTTTGCACTCTCAAGCACCTGTACAATCTCTCTCTCTTTCACCTCATCATTCATACCCCTCACATTCCAGGTCGCAATCTTTATCTCGTCCTTTGTCCGTTCCTTTGTCGTCAACTTTTGGTTAGTCCTGGTCCGAGGCTTCCTGTTCGTATTTTTAGTTAGTTGTTTTTACGGGGTGGGGCACTAACCCACCACCAACCCTTTTAGTCGCCTCTTACGACAAGCAGGGATACTGGGGGAGAATTCTTGAAAACCCCCTACCCCCAGGGGGACACCAACTCTCTTTCTTTTATTCATCAATGACCTTCTAAGCTGTACATCTAACCTTGTCCACTCATATGCTGATGATTCCACCCTTCACCTTTCCATTCGATTTCCGCAACGTCCATCTCAGCAGTTACTTCAGCAAACAAGGGGTGAGGCTATGGCACACCTAATGTCTGACTTGGCTCATATCTCTGATTGGGGCAAAAATAATCTTGTTATTTTTAATGCATCAGAAACTCAGTTCTTACACTTATCAACCCGACAAAATCTTTCTCAGGATAACCCACTAATGTTTAATAATGTCCAGCTCAGTCCTGCATCATCCTTGAACATGCTAGGGGTTTCATTCTCTCGGGATTTGTCTTGGAAAGAACATATTACATCTCTTGTGAAATCTGCTTCCAAGAGATTAGGTGTGCTGGGCCGACTCCAAACTTTCTTTACCCCTGCACAGATGTTGACCTTGTACACGGGTTTTATTCGCCCGTGTATGGAGTACAACTCTCATGTGTGGGGAGGCTCCCCACATGCAGCCCTTCTCAATAGGTTGGAGTCAAAGGCTTTTCGTCTCATTAACTCTCCTCCTCTTACTGATTCCCTTCAACCTCTGTCTCTTCACCTCACTGTTGCTTCTTTATCTCTCTTCTATCGCTACTTCAATGGTCACTGTTCCTCTGAACTGTCTGCTTGCATCCCTCCACCTCTACGACGGGCACATAGTACCCGTTTAGCAACAAACTCTCATCCCTTTTCTGTCTAACCCTCTAATGCAAGAGTTAACCGTTACTCCCAGTCCTTCATTTATGCAACTGGTCAACTCTGGAACTGTCTCCCTCTGTCTGTATTCCCTACTTCCTCTGATCTCCAATCTTTCAAGCGCAGTGTGTCCAAGCATCTCGAAATGAATGGATCTTGAATTTGGCTCTCTTTTGTATTGTTTTTACTTTTTCTTGGAAGGAACAGTATGCAGGCCCTGGCCTTTTCTTCTTCCTTGCATAAAAAAAAAAAAAACTCACTCCAAGCTGGCCTCTCTTTTGTCTGCAACTGGCTATACTTAAATAGTATCTTTATACGAGTCAAGCTCTGTACGGGGTTAACTGAACGGTGTTTTGAAATAATAGAGCAAGTTTAAACAAAAGTATTGCCCAAATAACAGCACACAGCTAAATTGTGCAGGAAAGTGCTGATCAAGCCCCAGCTGTTTTGACTGCGGTACCACAGGCAAGTAAGATGCAAAATTGTAAGTAAAAACTTTTTAATTTTTCTCAGTATTAACACAAGAGGACCACCAAGTTAAGTGAAACCAATATGGACGGAGCTGGGAAGAGGGAAAGAGGTAGAGAACAGGATGATTGCTACCAGGAATTGGTTGAAATAGAAGCATTCAACAAATTAGTAGAAAGGGTAAACAGACTGGAAAGGGCATTTCAGAATGAAATGGATGAAAAGAGTACTGCACCATCAAGGAGGTATCCAAGGCAATCTGTACTGTTGGATGAAGGATTTCCTTAGAAAAAGGGAAATGAGAACAATATTAAGGGGAAATTACTCAATCATGGAGAGAAGTGAATGCCACAGGGCTCAGTGCTGGCACCAATTATGTTATTAGTATATATAAATGACATAGACAGTAACATTGGAAATGGAAGCTATCTAAGTATGTTTGCAGATGATGCAAAAATTCAAAGGAAAAATACTAACACAGATTCTCACAAAGAGCTGCAAGAGGAATTAAACAAGCTTCATGAATGGAGTAATAAATGGCAAATGGAATTCAGTGTGGACAAGTGTCATGTAATTAAATTTGGTAAAAGTGAGAGAAGACCAGATTGAGATTAAGTTAGGAAGGTCAACCCTACACATATCAGAAAGAGAGAAGGACCTAGAAGTAATTATCAACAACAGACTATCTCCAGATGACCATATCAGTGGGAAGGTACGTAACATGTATACATTGCTTGCTAATATGGGAATAGCATTCACTATATATAAATGAAGACATGATGAGAAAGATAACAACATCATTCATCAGACCGACCCTGGAATATGCATCAGTAATATGGAATCTTCATCTCAAAAAACAGATGGTAAGATTGAATAAGTACAAAGGGCAGCTACAAGATGGATACCAAGCTTAAGGGATGTAAGCTATGAAGAAAGATTTTAAAAATTGAATTTACCAACACTACAGGTGAGAAGGAAATGAGGAGGCATGATGATGCTATATAAATGCACCTCAGAGGAAGAGAAAATAGACATAAATGAATATATAACCTATGGGGAAGCATCAGCAAGAGGACACTGCAAAAAACTACATAAAGAGAGAGGTGATAAAGACGTAAGGAAATTCAGTTTCCCAAATAGGGCAATTGATTAGTGGAATGCACTACTGAATGAAGTAGTGTGTGCCAAAACTATTCACAGATTTAAAGATATGTATGATAAAAATGGTTTAATGGATGGGGCTGTGCGAGCTTGACTCATTCCTATAAAGATACAATTAGGTAAGAATAGTTAGGCAAGAACACACACACACACTGATCCTTTCACTGATCCACCTGGTGAACAAGCCTACATCTTTCCTATCCTTAATGACCTAGAGCACCTTGTACAGCACCCTACCCGTATCCCTGACCACCTTGGAGAGAGTTCCAACATACTTGACCTTTTCCTAACAACTAATCCTTCTGCTTACACTGTTAATCTTTTCTCTCTGTTGGGCTCCGATCATAACCTCATTACCTTAACCTGTCCTATCGCTCCAGTACGGCCTGTGGACCCTCCAAAGAAACGCTGCCTTTGGCATTTTGGAGCTGCAGATTGGGAGGACCTCAGGCAGTACTTCTTTGATTTTCCTTGGAATGATTATTGCTTCCATGGCCGGGAGCCATCTGAGTGTGCCTTTCGCATTACGGAGGTTATTCTCTCGGGCATGGAAGCATACATTCCTTTCTCATATCCTCTGACTAATGCAAGAAAGCCTTGGTTTAATCATGCTTGTTCTAATGCTGTCCGCAACAAGGAGAGGGCCTATAAGAGGTACCAAAGCCAACCCACCCCTGAATCACATCTTTTATATATTTCTGCCCGGAATCGTGCTAAGTCTGTTCTTCGCTCTGCTAAAAATAATTTCATCCGTGCTAATTGTTTTCAACTCTCCAACTCGAATTCTTCTCACTCCTTCTGGCACCTTGCGAAAAACCTTTCTAACAACTTTACCTCATCATCCTTCCCTCCTCTTTTCTACTCTGATGGCTCTGTAGCTATTTCTACTACTGATAAAGCAGATCTCTTCGCTCAGACTTTCTCCTCCAGTTCCACCTTAGACGATTCCGGTGCTATTCCTCCATCACTTCCCCTCTCTGACTTCCTCTTGACTGACATTAAAATTTCTTCAGCTGATGTATTTTCTGCCATCACTGGCCTCAATACTAACAAGGCATATGGTCCTGATGGAGTCCCTCCTGTTGTCCTCAAGAACTGTGTTTCTGTGCTTACACCCTTCCTAATAAACTCTTTCGCCTTTGTCTCTCAACTTGTACCTTTCCTTCTTGCTGGAAGTTTGCTCTCATTCAGCCAGTCCCAAAGAAGGGTGACCATTCCCAACCCTCTAACTATCGTCCAATTGCTTTAACATCCTGTGTCTCAAAAGTTTTCGAGTCAATTCTTAACAGAAAAATTTTAAAGCATCTTTCCTGTCTAAGCCTTCTTTCTGATTGTCAATATGGGTTCCGTCAGGGACGCTCCACTGGCGATCTTCTCACCTACCTTTCAGACTCCTGGTCATCCTCCTTTCGGGACTTTGGCGAAAGCTTTTCCATTGCACTTAACATCTCAAAGGCTTTCGATCGAGTCTGGCATAAATCTTTAATTTCCAAACTGCCCTCCTACGGTTTCTATCCTTCTATCTGTGCCTTCATCTCTAGCTTCCTTTTTGGTCGTTCTATAGCTGCTGTTGTAGCCGGCCATCGTTCTTCTCCTGGACCTATCAACAGTGGTGTTCCTCAGGGCTCTGTCCTATCACCAACTCTATTCCTTTTATTCATCACTGACCTTCTAAGCTGTACATCTAACCCTATCCACTCATATGCTGATGATTCCACCCTTCACCTTTCCATTCGGTTTCCGCAACGTCCATCTCAGCAGTTACTTCAACAAAAAAGGGATGAGGCTATGGCACACCTAATGTCTGACTTGGCTCGTATCTCTGATTGGGGTAAAAATAATCTTGTTACTTTTAATGCATCAAAAACTCAGTTCTTACACTTATCAACCCGACAAAATCTTCCTCAGGATTACCCACTAATGTTTAATAATGTTCAGTTCTGTCCTGCATCATCCTTCAACATGCTTGGGGTTTCATTCTCTCGGGATTTGTCTTGGAAAGAACATATTACATCTCTTGTGAAATCTGCTTCCAAGAGATTAGGTGTGCTAAGCTGATTCCGAACTTTCTTTACCCCTGCACAGATGTTGACCTTGTACACGGGTTTTATTTGCCCGTGTATGGAGTACAACTATCATGTGTGGGGAGGCTCCCCTCATGCAGCTCTTCCCAATAGGTTGGAGTCAAAGGCTTTTCGTCTCATTAACCCTTCTCCTCTTGCTGATTCCCTTCAACCTTTGTCTCTTCGCCGCACCGTTGCATCTTTATCTCTCTTTTATCGCTACTTCAACGGTCACTGTTCCTCTGAACTGTCTGCTTGCATCCCTCCACCTTTACGACGGGCACGTAATACCCGTTTTGCTACAAACTCTCATCCCTTTTCTGTCCAACTCTCTAATGCAAGAGTTAACCGTTACTCCCAGTCCTTCATTTATGCAACTGGTCAGCTCTGGAACTGTCTTCCTCTGTCTGTATTTCCTGCTTCCTCTGATCTCCAGTCTTTCAGACGCAGTGTGTCCAGGCATCTCGAAATGAATGGATCTTGAATTTGGCTCTCTTTTGTATTGTTTTTGCTTTTTCTTGGAAGGAACAGAATGCAGGCCTGTGGCCTTTGGTTCCTTCTTCCTTGCATAAAACACACACACACACACACACACACACACACACACACCTNCTTCCTGGTATGTGTAGTCTATCAAACGCAGGGTGTCCAGGCATCTCGAAATGAATTGATCTTGAATTTGGCTCTCTTTTGTATTGTTTTTGCTTTTTCTTGGAAGGAACAGAATGCAGGCCTGTGGCCTTTGGTTCCTTCTTCCTTGCATAAAACACACACACACACACACACACACACACACACACACATACGTATGCACACATTCACACACACACAAACCAAGATACAAGATGAGTACAATAAGGAAATAAAGGAAGAGCACAGGGGGTGGGAATAACTGCAGGAGGAGGGGAAACATAAACATAAAAGAGATTATAGAACAACAGGAATAGATAGAGAGTGAAGTGGTTAGGGTACTAAAAAGTAAGAAATAACTGGACAGAGATGCAGCAAACAAGAAAAATGCATGACTATCTCAGGTTTGAAAGAAAAACCTATGCCAGTGAGGTCAGAACGAGAAAGGGAAGAACTGAGAAGGGCGAAGAAAATAGTGTCGATAGTTATGGAAAGAATGACAAAGCTCAGGAGGAGATTGAAGAAGTGTTTAGGTTGGGAAAATATGTGGAGGGAGGGGTAAGGCCACCAAAAGTAAAATTTCAATCTCGTGTCAATAGTTATGGAAAGAATGACAAAGCTCAAGAGGAAACTGAAGAAGTGTTTAGGTTGGGAAAATATGTGGAGGGAGGGGCAAGGCCACCAAAGGTAAAATTTCAGTCTCATGGTAAATGAAATAATCAACAAGACTTGGAAATTAGCAGATAAGGAGGGATTCAAAAATATCTGGATAAGAAGAGATGCAAATGAGGAAGAGAGAGCTAAAATAAAGGACTTGTGAAGGAAGCTAAGGAAAAAAATGACCAGAGAATAGAGGAATGAATACAGAGTTCCGTTGGAGAGTTATGGATCAGAAGTTGAGGAAGTGGTGCCGAAAGAGAGAGGGAGAGAGAAGGACACAATAAAAACCATTGCAAAAAGATTGAAAGTGGCATACGCTAATGTCGATGGTCTGATCTCATCAAGGCTTGAAATAGATAATTTCTTGAGGGCAAATGAGCCAGACATTATGTGCTTTGCAGAAAACAAGCTAAGAGAGAATATTGAAATCCAAATGGAAGATGGGAAATACTAACTGTGGAGAAGAGATAGAAAAGAAAAAAGTGGGAGGAGGAGTGATGATAGCAGTGAAAAACAGCCTAAATGTGGATATTGTGGAACTGGGAGAAGGTATTGCTGAAGTGATAAACATGGTAATAGAAACCAGAGGGAAAGGCAAGAGAGACATCGCAGTAGCATATGTCCCCACCAAGACAAGGACATGGAATGAGGAAGAATATCATGAGAGATTGTTGAACATGGTTAGATACCTACAGAAAGTGATTGAGAAAAGCAACAGCATAATCCTGATGGGTGACCTTAATTGTAAAGATGTAAACTGGGAGGAGTGGGACTCAGGAAGTAGTGAAGATGCATGGGGCAGTATACTGTTAAATATAGCAATGGATAAAGTAATGACCCAGTGGGTCAAAGAAGAGACAAGGTTCAGGGGGGATGACACACCAGCAAGACTAGATTTAACCAAAGAACCTGATACAATTGAATCTCTAAAATATCTGTGTCTTATAGGAAAAAGTTCCAAACAATAGAAGGAAATGGGGAGACGAGATGAGCTATATAGGCATGGAAGATACAATTTTGGGAAAGCAAACTTTTCAGGATTGAGAAAAATTTTTGAAGAAGTGGATTGGTGAGAATTCAGGGAAACAAGAGAGAAACAGAAGAAGTGGAATATCTTTCTAGATTTCTATAATACAGGTGTGGAAAAGTATGTGCCAAAAGTTAGTAGGATAGAGACCTGGAGAAATGACTAGTTCAACAAAAGGTGTATGATATCTAAAAAAAAGAAAGGGATAAGGCATGGAACAATTGGAGAAAGAGAGTTAATGATAAAACAAAGGAACAATATAAAAGAACTACAAATGAACATACAAGAATGCATAGAGAGGAAGAAAGTAACTTCGAAAAAGGTATTTGACAAATATGAGGATGAACCTAAATTGTTCTACAGGTTTGTTAACCCTATGAGGTTTCTGGGCTGGGCACATTATGTCTGTGCTAGAGTCAGCCACTCTCAAGCTGACCCACATCTTCACGGCACGATATTTTTCTTTGATCCCTCAGTGTATATATATTTTTCATGCTAGAATGTTGGTTCTGGTTTCATTTTAAAGATAAAAAGTTGTACTTTGTCGCAGTATGTTGAAAAAAGGAGAAAAAATAAAATAAAATGTCAAAATGACGAGTTGAAGTTAGGCGAAAACCAAAAATTTTATACTTTGCCATAGAAAAATAGTGTTGGGAAAAAAAACAAACTAATAAAGATATGTAAATCTGGTTTAAATCATGCAAAACTACAATAAATTACCCTGTACAATGATATATATATTATCGTAATTTTTGCATTTTGTTGCACGGTAAAGCGAAAGGAAAGAGATGCATAATTTTCTATTAGTCTCGGTCGCATATTCACTTCACAATCTTTTTCTTTGATCGGTCAGTGCAAGTACTGTACATTCTTTATGATAGGATGCTGATTGTGGTGTTATTTTGAAGTTGAATAATTGTACTTTATCACAGTATGTTCCAAAGAGGAAAACAAATAAAATAAAAAGTCAAAGTGACAAGTTGAAGTTAGGGAAAAACCAAAAATTTTATACCTTGCTGTAAAAAAAATCCACCAAGAATAAAGTGATAAAGAAACAAAGCCTTCCCATAGCTTTCAAATTCATGGCTATGGCTTTGCTAAACTTAGACACCATGGGCAAACTGACTACGGGCCGGGGCTTGGCTTTCTTAAATCTGCAACAGACTGTACAAGCATCAGACACAGCCCCGATAGCCCGTTCCAGTTCTGAACTTTTAATCCCCGCATCTGTGATCAGTTTAATTAATTTCACCGATGTTGGGTGTCCAAATTGCCTGTGCAGCTTCAAAGCCGTTTTTTCTACATCACCCCCAAGAGATTGTTTCACAAAATTCACAACCTAGTCATAAAGAAATTGGAAGCAAGTATTGTAATGGCCTGAAGATGAGGACTTCAAATTAATGATAGTTCCACAAATTTTGACCTGGTCACTCCCATAGTTAATCAACACTTTTGCTTTTTTCATGGCACGTTTACTCAACAGCAAGGGAACTTTGCAGTTCACAACATCAGTCACGATGGTTGCACGCATATTTCCAACGTAGCAGGGCAGAGCAACACGTCTGAGGGAAGAAACTGCAACACCACCAGCAAAAGCAAATGTTGAGGACGACGCCCCCCCTCTCACAGCTTCACATTTGTAATCAGTGAGCTCACTTAGATAGCAACTAATCCACCCAACTCCACACACAGCTGCAGAACACCCTGTGTCTAGAACGGTACATCCTCTAGACTCCCCTACTAGAGTCTGCAACCTACCTCCACCAGCAGCATCATCTGCACAGCCCACAATTAATGACAGACGCACTGTTTCAGAATTTTCCTCTCGACTGCTATCGCTTTCACATACATCCGGACAGTCATGTGCCCAATGAAATCTAGAATCACACACAAAACACCTCAGTACCTTTCCGTCAGACCCAAGTGGGTTCTGCCTTCTGCTGGGGAATTCTAACAGACACGGCTGAATATCGGCCACCACCACGACCTCGATTGCGTACTGCACCACCCCGCAACATTCTCCGTCCCTGTCGAGCACCCCCAACATAAAACGTTTCCTCACTCCCAACTTCATCACTCCAAAATACTGGTTCGCCTTTCACCTCCCTGACAGACACCGATGCATTGTTCTGCCCGCCAATTTCACCAGCAAAAATACGATTCAGGGCAGATTTCATGTTTTCATATGTCACCTCAGTTATTGTGGACATCACTAGTTGTTGCTCACTGTCTGAAAGTTTGCATGCAGCCAAGAGCACAAAAGCCATCACAGAATTTGGAAGTGCTATGTCCTGCTTCGTAAATTTGAAACAAACATGCCCAAACTCTGCCACGAACTTACGAATGCTCACATCACTGGCTCCTCTGATGTTGTACAATTCATGAAAGGCTGCAAACTGTCGACATCCTTTGTCCATGAGAAATTAACTGTCTAGTTTTTTCAGCAAGGTCTGAACACCATCCTCCTGCTTCAAATCAGCCACATCAACCTCCGAAGACGCCACCCTCGCTCTTCCAGACAGTGACAGGTGAATAGCTAAGGCTTGCTTCCTTTTCGGTAAGCCCGTCAGTTCGCACCAAATGCCGACGTCCCCTTTCCATCTCTAACAAGCAGAACCATTTTCAAGTTTTGGAGACCACTCAGTCTAACACGACGCCACGTTTTTCAAACCACGCTCTGCTACCAGTGTCATAAAAGGCAAACCACACTCACCGGCCTCACACCGCGAACTGCCCAGGCCCCCGGCTGCATACTGCAGGACCCTTCCGGTGATGTCACCACTCGTGATGCAAAAGGTGTGTGCGCGTGCACACACTAACAGCAATATGCACTAACAAGTGTATAATGGCAGAAGGAGAGAGAGTCCATTGTTTACAACCAATGCAGGTGAAGTTGCAGGTTTCTGCAGTAAAGACTGGAGTGGAGGGAGTATTAAACTGAATCAAACAAGAGTAGCAGATGTAAAGAAAATGGCTGAGAGCAATGTTATCGTTTTGTTATCGTTTTTGAAGGCTCGAACATGTTTGCATGCGTCGGCCTTGGTCACCTAATGGTGGCTCTCCATGCTGCTCGATCTTTGGTAGCCTCTTTGTTCAATCCCTTAACCCTGAGGTCACACTTAACGATCTAGTCCCATGTCTTTTTCAGTCTACCCCTCCCAACCCCTCCCCCAATAGTAACACTTCTCACCCTCTGCACATGTCCAAACCACCTCTGCCTACCTCTCCTCATCACAACACCAGTACACTCCAGTCCCATCCTACCTCTCAACTCTTCCATCGTAAACCCAGCCCCCCCATTCCCTGCACGCAGGGACGCACTGCACATCCACCTAATCATTGTCATTTCTGTATGTTTAAGCCTGCAAATATCCTCTTCCTTTACTGCCCAGGTCTCACTACCATACAGCATCACACTCCTAACACATGCTTCATATAAAGACCCTTTAGCATGTAAGGAGAGTCCTCTCAATGTCAGGAGAGACAACAGCTCCGTGAACTTCTTCCAACCACTTCTCACCCTAGCAACCGAGCTAGCTCCAACCCCACCTCCGGCACATAACATGTCTCCCAAATAACAAAACTCTTCCACACACTCAAGAGACTCACCAGCCCAGGCATTAAAAAATGTATGGTCAGTAATTAGAGAGTTGCAGGAATGAACATTACAACAAGATAGATTAAAGAATTGAAAAATGAGGTGTAGAGTGTCTGTCCACATAGTGGAGAGCAAGAGAGAGAAATATCAAAATTAAAAGTGGGATGTGATTCAGCCTCAAATGAAACAGAACAGCTTAAAAGAGAAAATAAGAGTTTGGAGGAAGAAAGGGATTGAATGAAAAGTAAAATTGAAGAGTATGAATTGTAAGAAAAGATGCAGGATGAACATATTAAGGAAATCAAGGATGAATGTTTGTGGTGGATGAAAATTCAGGAAGAAGAGAAAATAAATCTAAAGCCGATTATAGAACAACAGAAGAAAGAAAACCAAGGAAAGGTAGAGAGAGAAGTGGTTAGGGTACTACAGTAAAGAATCACTTGTCAGAGATGCAGCAGACAAGAAAAAATCCAAGATTATCTCATGTTTGAAAGAAAAACCTGTGTCAGTGAGGTCAGAAAGAAAAAGGGAAAAACTGAGAAGGGTGAAGGAAATAGTGTCATTAGTTATGGAAGGAAATTACAATGTCCAAAAAGAGATAAAAAAAGTGTTTAGGCTGGGAAAATATGTGGAGGGAGGGGCAAGGGCACTAAAAGAAAAATTTCAGTCTCAGGTCATGGTAAATGAAATAATCAACAAGACTTGGAAATTAGCAGATAAGGAGGGATTCAAAAATATCTGGATAAGGAGAGATGTAAATGAGGAAGAGAGCACTAAAATAAAGGAATTTGTTAAGGAAGCCAAGGAAAAAAATGATCACAGAATGAAGGAAGAGAAGACAAGTTCTACTGGAGAGTTATGGATCAGAAATGAGGAAGTGGTACTGAGGGAGAGAGAACACAATAAAAAACACTGCAAAATGGTTGAAAGTGACGTACGTTAATGTAGATGGTGTAGTCTCAGCAAGGCTAGAAGTAGACGATATCTTGAGGGTAAATGAGCCAGACATTATGTGCTTTGTAGAGACCAAGCTAAGAGAGAATATTGAAATCCAAATGGGAGAGGGGAAGTACAAACTATCGAGAAGAGATAGAAAAGAAAAAAAATGGGAGGAGGAGTGATGATAGCTATGGAGAAGAGATAGAAAAGAACAAAATGGGAGGAGGAGTGATGATAGCAGTGAAAACAGCCTAAATGGGGATAATGCGGAACTGGGAAAAGGTATTGCTGAAGTGATAAACATGGTAACAGAAACCAGAGGGAAAGGCAAGAGAGACATTGCAGTAGGATATGTCCCCACCAAGACAGGGGCATGGAATGAGGAGGAATATCAGGAGAGGTTGTTGGACATGGTTAGATACCTACAGAAAGTGATTGAGAGAGGCAACAACATAATCCTGATTGGTGACTTTCATTGTTAAGAGGTAAACTGGGAGGATTGGAACTCATAAAATAGTGAAGATTCATGGGGCAGTATACTGATAACTACAGTAATCCCTCAAATATCCGGACGTCCAATACCCGGACATACTCACTATTCGGATATTCTGGGCTGCCCAACCTCCAAAATGCGAAAAAATACGAAAAAAATCGATTAATTTTCGATTTTTTGGGACCGCGTCAGTTTGAATTTCCCGCCCGCTCCGATCGCGTGTGTTTACACTCATGGCATCTGTCTGCCGGTCGCCATTACCCACTCAGTTACTGACTCATGAACACCTCCGACAATGGCGGCAATATTGATTGCTTTTGTGATACCCTACCTCCTACAGTGCTTGATACTGCTCTTCACCTTCTTCATCATGTGTGTGATGATGGAATTTACTGTTATGTACAGTGCAGTGAAGTGATGTGATTCCAGTTATAAAAAAAAAAAAATGTGTAAAGTGTTGGTGATAAGTGCTGGTGATTCTCAGTTGGAAAGGTGTGTCAGGTGCAAGGTCTTCCTGTCAGAGTCTGAGATGATAGAGTGGGTTATTACATCAGAGGGCAGCTTCTTGTTCGTAAGTACCCTAACTTCATGCCTAACCTGTTTTCATCATGCTGTA
>JAGKTI010000657.1:48123-72506 GCA_018397915.1 Birgus latro | reverse complement strand
AAGGGAATAACAGAAGAGGCTGGGATGGAATCATGTGATAGTGTTTTATATTGTATATGGTTCAGTGTGAAATATACTTATAAAATAGTGCAGCGAGTGTTCACCGAGAAATATTGCGTGCATTGACTGACAGCGGAAAGTTATGTAATGATCAGAGACAAGAAAATACGCCACACAGCGACACATATATGACATTATATACGTATGTCATGCAGCGAATGTTTGAGGAGGAATCTGTTGTGTGCATCGCATGAGTTAGGCAAACATGGTGCAAGGAACAGAATACGCACACACACACACATACACACACACGCATACTCACTCATGCACCCATGCACACACACACAACTCACACACTACCTAACTCATTTTCAATTCCTTCAAGTTCCTGCCAGCAGCTCAACACCTCTGGAGCAAGTGAGTTATCCATATTTTGTTGATTTGTACATTGACCTGTTTCTACATTTCTATATTTTTTCACAAATAAGTATTGTTTTTTACATATACACATATGAGATGGAAGAAGGTTCAGCTTTAGTATCAGTACCTAGCAAAAAGACTAGTGGAAATGTTGAGTTACTGAGATCACTATCAAAGAGCTTATGATATTTCACATGTATAATTTGAGTAAAAAATTATAATAATAATAATAATAAAACGTAATGAGCGAAAATATGTAAGTATTCGTGAGGCAGGGAAATTGAGCGTTTTTATCTCGCTTGCGGGCGAGGAAGAGTGTTCTATCTTTGTCGTCCATTTACTCCAAAATTATAGAACGTATCGATTTCCTGTAAGAACCATGATAAAGATGAGTGAAATCTACGTATGTACAGGACATAACTCTGTAATTTCTCTAATGAAAAGTTGTGGTTACATAGGCGGTTATTGTGCGCGCATGACGAAAGTGCACTGCGGCTGCGAGTACTCTGTAGTTTTTTGCGATTTACTCGGAAACTATGAGGCGTATCAAGACAAAAAGGTATCAGGAGAAAGTTTATGAAATTCTACATAAGATTATGTAATAAAAACATAAGGTGTGCAATAAAACTTCTGCAGTATACCTCCCTGAACAAAAATCAATATTTTTACAAAAATGGCTTTTAGTTTTTGTCTATTTTCTCGAAAACTACAAATCGCATCACAACCGGACATACCTCATTAGAAAGCCAATGAAATTCTCTATCAAAACTAATAATAACATTTTTCTGTATGATGGAAAACACTCGAACAACGATGTTGGGAAGTGAGATCAACGTTCCAAAATGTTTATTCACGGTGCCTTAGTGTACTTTTATTCGTTTTTTTTTTTCTTTGGGCTTATCAGCTAGAACAAACATCGGCGAATAAGATGACGTGAGTTCCAGGGCAACATTTTGAGGTTTGGGTGGCGAAAATGAGGTGAGAATATGTGTAATTTGCGTACCGCATGCTGCCAGCGGAGCGTGCGGGGGAGTAAAATTGTGAGCCGTGAAACTTAATAAAACTTAACGTGCTTGAAAGGGTTAATTGTCAGGACCAACTTTCCTAGCCCCAGGCTCCTATGCTCCTTATGGGGCAATGTAGGATTGGATGATGGATGGATATACAGGGTGTAACAAAAACTTACACCAATGATCTATCATGTAATTCTGAGTATATTTTGTTCTATAAACATATACTCTTTGTGACCCTAGTTCAGTACTCAGCATTAGGCTGTTTGACTGTAAAAGTTTCATGGGTTCCAGGTGTCATCAGGTGGGGGCTTCGCAGGGAGACGGGAGACGAGTATTATTAGCTTATTCTGTACTGCACATGAAAATCCCATATCCTATCAGTACAAACGAATTTGAAGGAGAAACTTGACATAGTCTATTGATTCTTTAACATAAAGTCATGCATTCCTGCAATTCTTTTGCACAAAACGACTGTAATTAAGGATTAAATTCAAATTTTATGGATTGCAAGGGAGTAGGGAGGAGAGGCTGGTGTATTAGTGCCAGTTATGTAATGTTTGGTTTGTAGGTTATTGCTACCAGCATTATCATAACACCCACAGCTCATTCAGTGAAAAAACATTATTTTAATGCGTGACTAGCGTCACTTTAAGTCAGGAGTAATGATATTATTTATTACAGTTTTTCTGCTGCAAGTACACGTGGCACCATTGCTTTCATATGAAGTTGACTTGAGAATAGTGACGCAGGGTTGCCAATTTAACGACTTTGCAGCTAGACCTATTTTTTGCTTCTA
Source organism: Birgus latro (assembly GCA_018397915.1). Taxonomy (NCBI): domain Eukaryota; kingdom Metazoa; phylum Arthropoda; class Malacostraca; order Decapoda; family Coenobitidae; genus Birgus; species Birgus latro. Next base: position 70,277 of record JAGKTI010000657.1, on the reverse strand, counting down.
CCTAGTGTCACAATTTAACATCTGGCAACATGATATCTAGCTACATTCTGGATATTTTTGCCATTTTTAGGTGGTATTCTAGTGATTAATCGTCTTTTCTAGTGATATTTTGCAAGGTTTACTATCTAGCGACATTTTAGCAAGTTTTCAGGGCTACACTAGTGAGATTGATGATGCGGACTTGGCAACCCTGCGTCCACGGTGTCATTTGAAAGGGAAAATTTGCAGGCGAGGCACACACTTCAAATAGTTTTCTCCGCGTTCAGTTGTTCACTGGTTTCGGCTTCACCTGTTCATGAAACAGCGTTCCATGTACATACAGAAATGAGGAATATGCAGATGTCGTCTATTTTTACGTATTCTGGGATGGTAATGCCAGTGCTACAGCCAGGGAATACAGGTGGAGATACCCAATGGTGCCACGTTACTTGCAGCAAAAAAGATTGTAATAAATAATACTCTTCCTGACTGAAAGTGACGCTAATCTTGTTTTACAATAATGCTGTTTCATTAAATGAGCTGTGGGTGTTATGATAATTCTGGTAGCAATAGCCCACAAACCAAACATTACATAACTGGCAACAATACACCACCTCTCCTCCCTCCATACTCCCTTGCAATCCATAAAATTTGAATTTAATCCTTAATTACAGTCGTTTTGTGCAAAAGAATTGCAGGAATGCATGACTTTATGTTAAAGAATCAATAGACTACGTCAAGTTTCTTCTTCAAATTCGTTTGTACTGATAGGATATGGGATTTTCATGTGCAGTACAGAATAAGCTAATAATACTCGTCTCCAGTTGCTCTGCGAAGCCCCCACCTGATGACACCTGGAACCCACGAAACTTTTACACTTAAACAGCCTAATTCTGAGTACAGAAATGGAGTTACAAAGAGTATATGTTTATAGAACAAAATATACTCAGAATTACATGATAGATCATTGGTGTAAGTTTTTGTCATACGTCGCATTACACCCTGTATATACACACACACATATATTCATTATTCACATAAATATTACCAGCTATACAGTGAGAGACAGTTACACAATTTACACTGACATATGTTTTATATATACAGTAATCTCTCTACTATCCAGACGACCACTATCCAGTTACCACACTGTCCGGACATCGTAGGCTAATGGCCGAAACCCCAAAATGCCCCCAAATTGCAAAAAAAAAAAAACGAAAAAAATCAATTTTTTTTCAACCGCACCAGTTTGAATTTCCCATGTGCGCCAACCAGCTCCCTTCCTGCTCTACCCTCCTCCTCCGAGTTCTGTCTCAACTCCCTTGAACAGTGGACGGCTGTCCGATCGTTTGCGGTATCTTTTCGTTCTTGTTTAAATAATCATAAGTCACAGTGCTAAGGATCAAGTGTAGTTAAACACTGGATTGCTAGACATGCTTCAAGGGCAATTATGACCACTGTAAAAACCTTAGAGGTGGGGGTAAACAACATCCATGGACTGTAAGTAAACATTGTCAGCTGCTAAATATTTTCCATAATCACTTCTAAATCCTCATTCTCTGGTTACATTTTATTTACTTCATGCTTTGTGTCCCATATTTGAGTGCACAGGCTGTGAAAGAGGTGATTTTCTCAGTGATTACCATGTCTCTTACATACATTCACTATCTAGTCAACTGGTGAACATTTTTGCCCTACACACCTCAAAATAATAATTTTTCTGGTTACATTTTATTTACTTCATGCTTTGTGTCCCATATTTGAGTGCATAGGCTGTGAAATGGTGATTTTCTTAGTCATAATCATGTCTCTTCCTTATGTTCATTATGTAGTCAGCTGGCGAACACCCCTGCCTCACTCACCTCAAAATCATAATTTTTGGGTTAAAATTCGATTAATTCATGCTTTGTGCCCATTATTTATGTGAATGGGGTCTTAAATAAGTGCTGTGCATGTCCGGTAGGGAGGTAGGTAGGTGGTTTTCTGATTTAGGTTAGGTTAGGTTAGGGGCAAGAATGTCCGGTGCAGTTGATGAACAATGAACACCTTTGCCATACCTAACTCTTTTTCTAGTAACAATTTATTTATTTGATGCTTTGTATCCCATATTTTAGTGCATAAGATGTGAGAAATGATTTTCATATTGATTGCCATGTCTGATACTTTTTACACTAAGCTGCCAACTCATGAACATCTATGCCTTACTTACTTTAAAATCATCATTTGGGGGTTAAAATTCAATGAATTAATGCTTTGTGTCCATTATTTAATGCATATGGTGTGAGAAAGGGTGATTTTCATAGTGATTTCCATGTCTGATACTTACACTTGCTGGCAAGTTGTGAGCACCTATGCCTTACTCACCTCTAAATCATCATTTTTTGGTTAAAATTCAGTTAATTCATGCTTTATGTGCATTATATATGTGAAAGGGGACTTAAATAAGTGCTCTGCATGTCCAGTAGGGAGGTAGGTAGGTGGTTTTCTGATTTAGGTTAGGTTAGGTTAGGGTCATGAATGACCAGTGCTGGAGCTTCAGGGCCACTATCCAGACAAGACCACTTTCCGGTCATGCCTTTGGCTCTATTACGTCGAATAGTGGGAAGATTACTGTATACTGTATATATTTTTTAGCAATCAAGAGAAATGTAGAATGTGATTTAGTGAGTAATCCCATTATGCTAAGAAAAGGACTTAAATTAGTGCCTAAAGAATCAGCATTAGCAGTGCCAAATACCCAGACACAAGAACCAGAAAACGATCAACAAGATATAAATTACAAAACACCATCAGACACACAAGTACAAGCAGCAAACCAGGCTCTGGAAACAAAACACATGCTAGATAGAGAAGATAAAGAACAGCAAACAGATGCAATTTACACTGAAGTAAGTAATGATGACACTTGGTCAGAATTTTCAGATGTAGATAGTGAACTTTATAAAAATTTACCTCTACCTTACTGTAACTTAGACCGTAGAGTATTATGGTCAGGAAAAACATGTAAATTTCCTGTAAATGACGATTGCAAGGAAAACACTGTAAAGGTGGCTAACTCAGATGCAGCAAGCAGCAATGCAGTACCTTCTCCACATAATTCCAGTAATACTCTACTTCCAGTGTATATTTTTTATGAAGACAGTGATCTCACAAAATTCCCTGGTACTGAAAAAGACAAGATTGACATACACACACTTATTGAACAGTGTGAGCAGTATTTCATTAGGAGACACATTACAGATGAGAAAGGAAAAATAGCTCTTTTTTGAGCTGGAATAAACCAAGAATGATGCCCAGCTGGCAATTTGTTCAAGTCAGATAACATGCTGAGAGTTTCAGCATTTGAGCAGTTTAAGACAGAATTTCTCAGGAAATTGTCTGGAGGCAGGAATTTTCTTGGTGGTATAACCCCAGGCTTACACAAAATTGTAGACCTACTAAGGCAAACACACAGGCTCAGATTTAGGGGAAATAACAGCAGATATTTCCACTATTAAGAAAACCTTGTTAGCAGCCTAGGAAACTCAGATTGGGTTACAGGTGATGGCAATATGTCATCTGTGCATGTCGTTGACATCATTGGCTACATATCAGCCATATGCAAATTCCTGACAGGGTATTAAAAGTCGCCCAAACCATCCCATTTAATCCAGAGATGTGAACACTTGATTTCATTTATGAGATGGAATTAAATTGCAGCAAAGCTGGCATGATTGACACATCAAAGGCCAACAGGACAGGGATCAAAAGTGCCAGAAATTGTAACAGGGATGAATAAGTCAAGTCCTGGCAAGGACCAGAGACAGTCTTGATCAGTTCACACACAAACAAACAGTCATGTTAGCTCAAGGACTCGTTCACATGCACCAGATAACAGAACTGTACAAAAGTCTGGCTGAAGTCCCAGTAGACATCGGTTGGCACAAGGACAAACACATGGAATATCACCTTGTAGGTAGAGCTCAAGTAACATGCTCTATTATTATTGCGCAAATCCTGGTCACACAAAAGCTGAGTGTTACATTAAGAATAAAGAAGACAGGCAAAAGGGTTTGAACTGTATTGCAGGAGCCATAAATCTTCTGGTCACTGGACCTCAGACTGTAAAACAATAGAAAAATTGGTATCCAACTATAGGCTGGGGGAAGGTCATACCAGCACAAAGGACAACACATAAAACGACCAAATAAACAAATAGTAAACATAGGAAGTATTCTTGGAAATGAAAGTATTTTGGTCTCTGCTGTATGTGAAAAGGAAGAGATTACATAAGAGTTGGATTCAGGCTCACCAGTGAGTTTAATAATGCAAGATGAGTTAGAAACAATTTTTAGAAATAAAAGAAAAGTGATGTTTTTGGAAAATTCAGACTTAAATTTATACACAGTGGATGGTAATGAAATACCAGTTATTGGTATGACTGCATTAAACATGAAATTCACAGAGACCACAGAATTATTCACTACCACCTTTTATGTTGTCGAAAAATAATCAGTTAGAGGAAATATACTGCTTGTAGTAAATGCAATGAGAACACAAAATATGATATTGATGCCCCATTTCAATGGAATTAACTATGACAGTGAATTCATAGAGGAAATTTCATCTCCTGATACTTCAACCAACAATTATAGAAAAACTAGAGTCACAAGAGTAATTACAAACGACACAAAGAAGGTAGAGTCTGACATACAATATATATCTCAAAGAAGACGGGTGCTTAGACCAGCCATCACAAGCCGACTCCCACCTCTCACCCACTCACTCACAGTCCAATCGTGACTCGCAGGAGGAGACTGTAGCACCAGTCGAGCAGGGCAGTACTCCCAAGGTGGATGGAAAGCTGATGACAGGGAGAGCTGGAGCTCCCGTTTCATCAGCCATCAGGACTTGTTCCTGACCATCCCCCTTTGCTGAACTTTTTCAGTGTCTCAATAACGCAGAGAGTAGACCAGCATGCTCTCTAATACAAGTTTCTCTAACTGTCAACACCAGACTACATACACGCTACACACTACACTTCCTTTTCAAAAAATTAAAAATGGCTTCTGAAAATCGTGCCTCAGAGTCCCCAGGGGGGGGGGGACCATAAATGCCCCCACCATCCGCCCCTCTCCCGATTACGACTCTCGGAGCTGCCTGGAACCACTGTCTGACTCACTCCTTCTTCATTTCTGTAACATTCGCGGCCTTTCCTCTAACTTTCGCTCTGTTGAGACCACCTCTTCTCCTCTAAACCTCACCTTCTCTTTCTTTCTGAGACTCAGTTGTCTGAGACAACTGACAGCAGGCCCATTTCTATATCCTCCTACTTTCTCTATTCTTGTTTCAAAGCCAAAGGTGGCTGTTGTGTATATGTATGCAATGATCTATCTTGATCTCGTGTTCCTGAACTTGATTCTTCTGAATTCTCTACTCTCTGGCTTCGGCTCTCCTGTCATTCTCTTACTAAATATATTTGTGCTGTTTACTTATCTCCTAATTCTACCGACTATCAAAAATTCTTTGACTATCTTACTTCTACGATGGAACACATTCTATCCATTTCTCCTTTGTCTGAAATCTCCATTCTAGGAGATTTCAATGTTCACCACCACCTTTGGCTCTCCTCTCCTTTCACTGATCCACCTGGTGAACAAGCCTACATCTTTTCTATCCTTAATGACCTAGAGCAGCTTGTACAGCACCCTACCCGTATCCCTGACCGCCTTGGAGAGAGTTCCAACATACTTGACCTTTTCCTAACAACTAATCCTTCTGCTTACATTGTTAATCTTTTCTCTCCGTTGGGCTCCTCCGATCATAACCTTATTACCTTAACCTGTCCTATTGCTCCAGCACTGCCTGTGGACCCTCCAAAGAAACGCCGCCTGTGGCACTTTGGAGCTGCAGACTTGGAGGCCCTCAGGCAGTACTTCTTTGATTTTCCTTGGAATGATTATTGCTTCCATGACCGGGAGCCGTCTGAGTGTGCCCTGCGCATTACGGAGGTTATTCTCTCGGGCATGGAAGCATACATTCCTTTTTCATATCCTCAGACTAATGCAAGAAAGCCTTGGTTTAATCACGCTTGTTCTAATGCTGTCCGCAACAAAGAAAGGGCCTTTAAAAGGTACCGGAGCCAACCCACCCCTGAATCACATCTTTCTTATATTTCTGCCCGGAGTCGTGCTAAGTCTGTTCTTCGCTCTGCTGAAAATAATTTCATCCGTGCTAAATGTTCCCAACTCTCCAACTCGAATTCTTCTCGCTCCTTTTGGCACCTTGCCAAAAACCTTTCTAACAACTTTACCTCATCATCCTTCCGTCCTCTTTTCTTCTCTGATGGCTCTGTAGCTATTTCTTCTACTGATAAAGCAGATCTCTTCGCTCAGACTTTCTCCTCCAATTCTACCTTAGACGATTCCGGTGCTATTCCTCCATCACTTCCCCCCTCTGACTTCCACTTGGCTGACATTAAAATTTCTTCAGCTGATGTGTTTTCTGCCATCACTGGCCTCAATATTAACAAGGCATATGGGCCTGATGGAGTCCCTCCTGTTGTCCTCAAAAACTGTGCTTCTGTGCTCACACCCTGCCTAGGTAAACTCTTTCGCCTTTGTCTCTCAACTTGTACCTTTCCTTCTTGCTGGAAGTTTGCTCTCATTCAGCCAGTCCCAAAGAAGAGTGACCATTCCCAACCCTCTAACTATCGTCCAATTGCTTTAACATCCTGTGTCTCAAAAGTTTTTGAATCAGTTCTTAACAGAAAAATTTTAAAGCATCTTTCCTGTCACAACCTTCTTTCTGATCGTCAGTATGGGTTCCGTCAGGGACGCTCCACGGGCGATCTTCTCACCTACCTAACAGACTCTTGGTCATCCTCCTTTCGGGACTTTGGCGAAAGCTTTGCCATTGCACTTGACATCTCTAAGGCTTTCGATCAAGTCTGGCATAAATCTTTGATTTCCAAACTGCCCTCTTACGGTTTCTATCCTTCTATCAGTGCCTTCATCTCTAGCTTCCTTTCTGGTCGTTCTATAGCTGCTGTTGTAGATGGCCATCGTTCTTCTCCTAGACCTATCAACAGTGGTGTTCCTCAGGGCTCTGTCCTATCACCAACTCTCTTTCTTTTATTCATCAATGACCTTCTAAGCGGTACATCTAACCCTGTCCACTCATATGCTGATGATTCCACTCTTCACCTTTCTGTTCAATTTCCGCAACATCCATCTCGGCAGTTACTTCAGCAAACAAGGGATGAGGCTATGGCACACCTAATGTCTGACTTGGCTCATATCTCTGATTGGGGTAAAAATAATCTTGTTATTTTTAATGCATCAAAAACTCAGTTCTTACACTTATCAACCCGACAAAATCTTCCTCAGGATTACCCACTAATGTTTAATAATGTCCAGCTCAGCCCTGCATCATCCTTGAACATGCTAGGGGTTTCATTCTCTCGGGATTTGTCTTGGAAAGAAGGATTTGTCTTGGAAAGAACATATTACATCTCTTGTGAAATTATGTTTAGTGGTAGGTGGTGGCGACCATCATCCACTCACTTGATGTCGTGCTGCCTACTTCTTCCTTAGCCTTTATCATTCTTTTTCTGTGCCTGCCCTCCTTTCTTCCTATTTCTCCTATATTTCCTGTCACTTCTTACTTCTTTTCTTTCCTTTACAGGTGGCATTACATTGAGTGACAAGCCAAATGGTTTCCTGTAAGCCAAGAAACCATTTACAACGCTGGGTGGTAACCATATAACCAAACCATACGTGCTCCCTACGTGTCAAGTGGGTTGGTGGAGGGTTAGTGCCCCTCCCCGTAAAAAAAAAAAAAAAAACTCAAAGTCAAATGGCCACCCCTTACGGGATTATGGTGTCTGGCAATAGATAGATAGATAGTGAAATCTGCTTCCAAGTGATTAGGTGTGCTGGGCCGACTCCGAGCTTTCTTTACCCCTGCACAGATGTTGACCTTGTACACGGGTTTTATTCGCCCGTGTATGGAGTACAACTCTCGTGTGTGGGGAGGCTCGCCACATGCGGTTCGTCTCAATAGGGTGGAGTCAAAGGCTTTTCGTCTCATTAACTCTCCTCCTCTTACTGATTCCCTTCAACCTTTGTCTCTTCGCCGCACTGTTGCTTCTTTATCTCTTCTATCGCTACTTCAATAGTCACTGTTCCTCTGAACTGTCTGCTTGCATCCCTCCACCTCTACGACGGGCACATAGTACCCGTCTAGCAACAAACTCTCATTCCTTTTCTGTCCAACTCTCTAATTCAAGAGTTAACCATTACTCCCAGTCCTTCATTTATGCAACTGGTCAACTCTGGAACTGTCTTCCTCTGTCTGTATTCCCTGCTTCCTATGATATCCAATCTTTCAAACGCAGCGTGTCCAGGCATCTCAAAATGAATGGATCTTGAATTTGGCTCTCTTTTGCATTGTTTTTACTTTTTCTTGGAAGGAACAGTATTGCGGGCCCATGGCCCTTGGTTCCTTCTTCCTTGTATTAAACAAAACAAAAAAAACTCACCCAGCAAGCATTAATTCTGTCTATCTATCTATTGCCAGACGCCTCAATCCCGTATGGGGTGGCCACAAACAAATCGCCTCGATGTCACTCTGTCCCCTGCCATTTCACTACCACGCTCCCAACTCACACCCCCCTCTCTCATATACCTCTCCACTCCATCCCTCCATCTCATCCTCAGCCTCCCCCTCCCTCTCGCCCCCTCCACCTCACTCATATACACTCTCCTCATCAGTCTTTCACTCTTCATCCTCTCCACATGCCCAAACCACTTTAACGTGTTTCTCCTAACGCTTCCCATCACGTCCTCAACCACACCACAACGCTCCTTCACTTCCTCATTTGTTAGTCTGTCTCTCCATCTGACTCCACATGCTCCTCTCAAATAACTCATTTCCACTGCTCTCACTCTTGACTTCTGTCCTTCCAACAGGGTCCAGGCTTCACTTCCATATGTCAGAGTTGGTATCACAATACTGTCATATAACAACTTTTTCACTTCCATGCTCACCTCCCTGTTTCTTATCACTGCTTTCAATGAACCAGCAACCTTCCTTCCCTGCTGCACCCTTTCTAGCACTTCACCCTCCAGACTTCCATCCTTACTCATCACACTGCCCAAGTACTTAAATTCACTCATTCTCCATATCCTTCCCATCCAGTCTCACTGTACATTCACTGGCTTCACTTCTCTCGAAGACCATCACTTTACTCTTCCCTACATTCACCTTTAGATTCCGTTTCTTACACACTCTCACAGACTCATCTACCAAGCCTTGCAGCTCCCCTTCGTCTTCACTCAACAACACAGTATCATCTGCAAACAACAGTACAGGGAGTTTCCAAACACTGCCCTCTCTCACTAGGGCCGCTCCAACATCCACTGCCCGACCTTGTATCTCTTTTATAACCCCATCCATGTACAGATTGAACAACCATGGAGACATGACACATCCTTGTTTCAATCCAACCTTCAAATGGAAAGATTCACTCAGTTTGCCATCCACATGCACTGCAGCCTTAGGACCCTCATACATACTCTTCACTGCCTTCAACAACTTCCCATCCACTCCATATATTCTTAATACCTTCCACAAACCTTGTCTATCCACCCTTTCATATGCTTTCTCCAAATCCATGAAGGCTGCATACAACTTCTTGCCCTTCTCTAGAAACTTTTCCACTAAGTATCTCAGAATGAATATCTGGTCTACACAACCTCTTCCCTTCCTAAAACCTCCTTGTTCTTCTCTAACTAATTCCTCAGTAATTTCCCTAACTCTGTCAATAAGTATCCTACCATATACTTTTCCTATTACACTGAGAAGGCAAATGCCCCTAAGATTACCACACATTGCTTTTTCCCCTTTTCCTTTGTACAGAGGAATAATTATACCTGACTTCCAATCCTCCGGGACTCTATCCTCCTCCCAAGCCAATCTGCACACCTTCCACATCCATTCTATTACTATCTCTCCCCCATGCTTCAGCATTTCACCACACACTCCATCAATTCCTGGGGCTTTCCCCATTTTAACTTTCTTCATTGCATTAATTATGATATAAATTAACCACCAAAATCATTCACGCAAGTTATGATTAAGAGTAAATTGAGAAATTGTAATGTCATTGTATTAGAAGGGACTATTAGAATAAATGGCCTTTTGATAGAAGGTGCCCTATGTTGAGAAAATGAAAAGGGGGGGACAAATGTCATTTTAGCTAACACCATGAATGGAGAAGATTAAAAAAGGAACTTGTATTTGTAGGTTAGAGATTTGCCCAGCTCCTATACGCGAAGTGATAGTAGCAGGAGCATCAAGCAGAGTAAACACGTCAGACAGAGAGTGCATAAGGGAGCATTTGGTTTGCACAGATAATTCTGATGTGGAAAATGATGTATTAGATTTATTACAGAAGCTTTGACAGACTGTTGCATTACCAGGTGAAAACTTAGGGGTGTACAAATTAAATACAATACCATATTAATGTAATACAGTGTACAGAGTTGCACACTCACAACATGCCCTAGCAAAGCAGTATGTGGATGAAATGTTAAGTTTGGACGTCACTGAACCTTCAGTATCCCCATGGAACGCATCACTCTTCTTTGTACCTAAACAAAACGGGGAGTGGGCAGTTGTGGATTATTGCAGACTTAATCAGGAAGCCATTCCCAACTGTTTCCCCATGCTGTTGTTAAGTGATATCCTGTACATTATTGGATCAGAAAATATGGTCTTTTCTACAATCTTTCAAGTGGCTGTTATCAGATAGGGCTAGATAAAGTATCCTGCAAATACACTGCTTTCTCTACAGACAGTGGGCATTATCAGTGTAAGAGAATGCTGATGGGATTAAGGACAGCGTCAGGCATATTCCAATGATTAAACCGTCACGTCCCAACCGATTTCCCACCTCCGATACCCCCTAGTCCCGAGCTAGTTTGGAAAAAAAAAAATTTGGCTAAAACATCGGCTTTTGTTGAGAAACAGAGGAAAATCACCAAGAATGTGGTTACCTGGGTCCATAAGTGGTCAGAACAGGTGAGCCCCCCTGGTGCAGGTACCGTTTTCTGTCACATGTGTCTGGCTCTCACATTTTCTGTGGTAGGTAATTTTGGGAGAAACAACAAACAACAGGTCTACATTTATTGATTTGGAACTAATAAACAGTCACAGCAACAATATAATGGTTTTCAATGAGATATATAGGAAAAATAAGCGTTGTTCCATTGCACAAGCATAGCGAGTTTGGTCACATTCGTCAAACTTGAGTCACTAAGTTTCTTGTTTCAGGAAACATATCATTTTTTCTACTTGCATAATACTGTTTCAATGACATTTTACAATTTTTCACTTTATGTAAAGGTATTCAGCTGTTTACATTCATTACGATGATATTTAGCTTAATGATAGCGCATAGTTTATTTGCATACTCACTTCACTCGCTATGACTCTTCTTTCAACGTACATTACATATTTTATACTTTCATATTATTGTTTCGATGACATTATACCATTTTTCACCCAGTGTAAATGTTTTCACCTATTTACATTCCTTACGATGATATTTAGCTTAATGGTAGTGCATAATCACGTAGGAAGTGCACTCGCTACCACTCATGTTTCAACTTAGATTTTCTTTCTCCACTTCCAGTATACTTTCCCACTTACATTACACCTGTTTCAGCTTTATACTACTATTTACATATATACATGCCTTAATTATTACACTGAGCGTCAGAATATCGCACCTTTACACACTCGCTAGGAATGTTTCGACTTAGATTCTATTTATCCACTTACATATTACTTTTCCACTTACATTACACCCATTTCCAATTTATACAACTATTTACATATATACATGCCTTATTTATTACACTGAGCATCAGAATATTGCATCTCTATACACTTGCTAGAAATGTTTTGACTTTGATTCTATTTATCCACTTACATAATAATTTCCCACTTACATTACACCTGTTTCCACTTTATACTACTATTTACATATTTACGGGCCTTATTATTACACTGAGCGTCTGAATGTCGCATATTTACAAGAGATTGAGCGTCATATTGTAATCACACCATATCAGAAGTGCATCAAGGTGTGATATTCCCTAAAGCAAGGGTGAATGCACAGACCCACGTCACACTCAGTGCACTCATATCGGGTGTCATTTCTCTGAGGGGTGGGTCTCACTCTTGAATTTAAACACACATGACACCTGCATTGAGACCTACAGTATGTCTGTTTAGCTGGGGAGGGATAGGAGTGGCAGTGTGGCACGCAGAAATTCTTAGGGGAGTTTAGGCGGTAGGGGCTGTGAGTGGGCGTTGCTGTGTTCTCTTGACCGCATACTGGGCTATAATCTCCCGGCCAATCTCCCTCACAAACCTTTCAAAGGTTTCCTGCACTCCCGTTGTCGTAGTGTGCAAGTGGTGGCAATTGAGGGCAGTTATATCAAGCAGGTGAAAGAAGAGCTTCTTGTACCACTTCATAGTGGTCCTGGCACACTCTGCACTCAATATCATGGAGTCTGACTGGTCCACCTGCCTCATGTTGATGTTATAATCAAGGAGACACTCAGGTTTCCAGATGCGCCACCTCCTTTCGCTGCAGTAATCCATGGAGTCTGTACGGTGCAGCAATGGGCGGTGAACCGTGGACAAGAGGCAGACTTCGCTGTTGTGGTTCCACACTGTTGCTAGGATGTTGTTAGCCTTGAAGACCACCTCATTTTTGTCCAGTTTCTGCTCCACCTTGATAATATGACGCCAGTTCACCTTGACGGTACCACAGACTCCTGTGTCAAGCAGGTGTAGATAGTGAGCAAGAAGAGGGCTAGTGTACCATTTATCCAGGTACAGGATGTGACCAAAATGAAGGTACTCTTCTATCATAGTCTTTACACTTCTCCAAACAGTCCAATACTCCGATCGTCTATTATGTCTGTCTGTGCACTGATGTACAAGACTATGTCTTGTATATGACCAGTCCTACAGTCACACATAAAGATCTTGAACCCAGAACGGTGCCCTTCACTGGGTATATACTGGTGAAAAGAAATATTGCCTCTCCACAACATGAGACTCTCGTCTACGACAAGGTCTCTATAGGGATAAAATGAGGAACAGAATGGTTGCCATAGGTGATCAAAAACCAGCCTAATTCTCCTCATCTTATATGTGTTATTTGCATTTGCAGGATCATCAGCATCGTAAAAGTGGAGGTGGCTGAGAATTTGCTGAAAACGATTATGACTCATTACCCTGCCAAAGAAAGGTGTGTGCATGACAGGGTCCGTAGTCCAGTATGCCGGAATTCTGTTTTTCCGTACAATACCCATCAAAAGAACCAGGGCAAAAAATACAAACATCTCTGCCAGGGAGACAGGGTAATCATATATGAGGGAATGCCTGCTCGTTGTGCCCAGTCATTCACTCTCACGGTGCTGGCTGCTTGCAGATCGGTTTGTTTGTTCCACAGTTTGCTCCACAAAACTCTCACCAAAGAACAGGTGGAAAAAAATCCAGCCTGGTGGAGCCAGGGTGAATACCTGGAGCTGTGCAGCCAGCACACCCTTCCTCAGTGCAGGGGAGAATGATGGGAGCAAAATCACTTCCATCTTCCCATTTCCACCCCACATTGGCATCGTCCTCATCATCGACTTCACTGGGGTGGGGAGGAGATGCTGGTGGGGGAGGTTGGGGAGGAGGAGTGCGAAGGGCTTCCACACTCGCGCTCCTCTTCCCTCGGCCTTTACCTTTCCCCTTTCCCTTCCCCTTATGGCCTTGGGGAACATCAGGGGGCTGTGGGGAGGAAGTTCGGGAATATTGGGGAGCATAAGTCGTGCTGGGGAGGGGCTTCTCCTTGCCTCCCCACTCAGTAACCACACCACGTGATTCACCACACTCCCTCACCCCACATGACGGTCTCCGCTCCCTTACACCACCACTTGAGCGCGATGACTGACCCCCGCCACTCTCTCTTTCAATAGTCATTCCCTCCACCACACTTTCAATTTCACTTCCCACTCCCTTCACGCCACTTCCACCCTCCCCAAACACAACATTAGGCCCATACCTTAATGAATGATGTGCTAACCGCTCGGGGCTGCGATGAGTGATGTGCTCACGCCGTACCACATGGCAACACGTCCCACGGCTCTGTCCTCGTCCTTGTCCTCATCCTCGTCCTCGTCTTTGTCCTCGCCGTCGGGCTCCACGTCATGTAGGGACTGGAGAGAGGTGGTTGCACATTGTTTTGGTGCTGGCTGGCCCTCTCTAGCGGCCTGGTAAGTCATGTAGCGTCGCTTCCTCGGGGACGGGACCTCCTCATCACTACTTCTACTTTCCTCCTCCTCTTGCTGGATGTAATCTTTATCCGCCACCTCGTCATCAAGTGGCGAATCACTGTTGCCTGTGAAGGCATCCAGGGCGGCTTGTATTTGTTGCTCAGAGAGACCTCGGCGCTCCAAATCTGACCTAGGTCACTGCTAACAGGTGAGTGAGCGAGGTGAGGCCACGCGTGGGTCATGCGGGGTTGCCGAGTGTCACCATCTGGTGGCAGGTAGGGGAAGGTCTCTTGCACCTACATACCAAAAATCAAGCACGAGATTCAAAAGCTGTGCAAATTATGAACCTTGCAATTGCATAGTGTACGGGTACGTCGATGGGTGTAGCTGTGACAAAACGTCGTAACGTACCCGTACGTCAACGGGACACCTCGGGTTAATGAACAGTGTACTATCGAGAATATTAGGTGATGGTATATTTGTGTACTTGGATGACATCATAATTGCAACAAATGCAGAAGATGAACATCTACAGAAATTAGACCAGCTTCTACACAAGTTAGCCAATGCTACTTTAAAAATTAACCTGTCTAAATGTAAATTTTGCTTTAAGGAAATTAAATTCTTAGGCCAAAGACTAGAGGCAGAGGGGATCCACACATCTGAGGACAAAATACAAGCAGTAAGGGATTACCTTGAACCCACAAATGTGGATGAAGTAAGACAATTTTTAGGTTTTGCCAGCTGCTACAGGTCTTTCATACAACAATTCTCTCACATAGCAGAACCATTATTACACCTACTGAAAAAGCAAGCTGTATTTCAGTGGTGAGAGGAACAAAAAATAGCATTTAATGAATTAAAAGATAAACTTACATATGCACCTTTACTTGGCCTATCCTAATTTCACAAAACCTTTTATAATTTGCACAGATGCCTCCCTCAAAGGTGTAGGTGCTGCATTGATGCAAGAGGATAAACGAGGAAAATACCAACCCATTGCTTTTGCCAGTAGACAAATAAAAGGAGCAGAGAAAAATTACCGTACAACAGACGTTGAAGCCCTAGCGGTAATATTTGCCCTACTAAATTTTGTGACCTTGTGTTTGGATACGAAATTCACCTGTACACAGACCACAAGCCTTTCTTGGGCATGTTCAAGGAAAAACTCTTTTCTGGGGGGAGAGCATGATGGAAGTGTGAATTCCAGAATTACAATGTAAGTATTCACTACATAAAAGGTAAAGTAAATTTGGCAGCTGATGCCTTTTCATGAATCCGTCAGCCAGTGTTGCTGCAATAAGTTTACGGGAATCACTTTCCAACATTGGTGAAATGATCCCTACAAATCAAGAAGTCTCACAGGCACAGAGACAGGACCCAGTATGGTCTAAAGTAATACAGTATAACATCTCGAGTCAGGCAAAGATGTGTCATTACCCAGGTTATATGTATCACTTAAACAATTCACAGTGGTAAACAGTGCCTTTTATAGGGTAAATCCAGGACAACCAAATCATAGAAGAAGTCTGTCTATCTATGCCAGACGCCTTAATCCCGTAAGGGGTGGCCACAAATACATTGCCTCCATGTCACTCTGTCCCCTGCCATCTCATTGCCCTTCTCCCAGCTCACACCCCCCTTTCACATATACCTCTCCACTTCAACCCTCCATCTCATACTTGGCCTCCCCCTCCCTCTCCCCCCTTCCACCTCACTCACACACACTCTTCTCATCAGTCTCTCACTCTCCATCCTCTCCACATGGCCAAACCACCTCAATGTGTTTCTCTTAATGCTTCCTATCACATCCACACCACAATGCTCCTTCACATAGAAGAAGTATTAGGTGATTAGTTATTCCTAGTACAATGATACCACACATTTTAAGGATAATACATGATAGTCCACATGCAGGGCGTCCTGGCAAAGACAAGACAGTCAGGCAGGCCCTGCTGTCATAATATTGGCCAGTGTTATGCAAAGACATAATTATATAATCACATAGACAAATGTGAGTCATGTGCAAGACACAGACGTTACACGTTATCATCTGCACCTATAGGGAAATATCCTTTTCCTAACCAACCATGGGACATTGTCGCGGTTAACTTACGTTACCCGTAACTACCAGTCACAGTCAGTATCTTTTTGTTGCTACTGATCACCTCTAATGAGATGTGATCTTGGTTCCAATTAAGGATAAAATAGCAGAAACAGTCACCTGGGTAATCATTGATAGTGTTAGCTGCAGGTTCACCACACCAAAGGTGCTAATAAGTGACAATGGTGGTGAATTTAACTCTGAAATTTTGCAAAAAATATGTGAACAATACAATATAAAGAAGGTTAATGTCTTGGCCTACCATCCAGCTTCCAATGGATTGGTGGAAAGACAGAATAAATAAATATTAGATGTACTACAGCACATTCTCCTTGAAAATTATGCAAATTGGGATGATTGGATCCCCAGAGTTGAAGCATCAATTAATTGTGCAATTAACAACTCTATAGGAGAGACACTTCATTTCATCATACAGGGGTCAGACAAACGTCTGCCTTTCGAGACTTTAGAAGGCGAACAACTTCCCATATACAGTTATGATGATTATCCTATACTTGGCTTATGTAAATTTCAAGAATTACACACAAAGGTAAAGAAACAGCTAACAATGTCCAAGGAAGAAATGACAGAATCATTTAATAAGAAGGCAAAAAGACTCAAACATCAGCATAGGTGATACTGTCTATGGCATCATTCACACTAGAAGCAATAAACTGTCACAGAAATTTGAAGGCCCATACAGAGTCACTGAGTGAACAGCCAGTAAGGTAGTTATTAAGTCACCATTGAGTGATGAAGAAAAACAAATTCATATTGATCACTTAAAAAAGGTCTCAAGAAATTTAGCTTGCAACTATAATACACCGGACACTACCGAAAAGCCTAGTACACCTGGTGAAAATAAGCCAGAAGCAATTAATACATATCAGAATAAATTGCAGTCACATACCAAACAGACAGACGTAGTGCAACCAATACAGCTCTCACCATAACAAGGCATTTACATGACTCAGGAATCGATTTAGACTCCTTTTATAGGTAATAAGATTAAACAAGTCGAGATAACTGTAGTGTTCATCATCACTATCATCACCCTTAGCATAACTTACTAACAACAGTGGATTAGCTATTTAATACAGTTGTTCTTTCGGTAGGTAAAGTTGAGGCAAATTATTCCATGGATCGTGTTCCTGTTGATATCAAGAAGATCAACTCACTTACACCCTCAATATGTAATCAGACAAGGGTGCCTGATCGCCCCAGCAGCCCCAGCGGCAATTGTACAGGACACAATAAGTACCGAAATTAGTTTGGATGCACTGGAATACCAATAATGTTACAGAAAATATCAGGACCACTTAGAACTCTGGAAGCAATATTAAAACACCCTTCCTCACATGATCACCCTACACAGGAAGTGGCTGAATTAATTAACTGACTGGAAGCTAGAACAGGCTAAGCACATAATGATCACCATGATCCAAGACATCCCATCAGGTGGAAGTAACACACTTAGGGCAGGAATCATCAGAAATACACATAACAGACATGGTTTGTTCCACTTAGGTGGAGCAGTTATAGGCAACATTTTTGGATTGACTGCAAAATATGATCTGGAGGAAGTAAATAACAAACTTAACAAAATTGCACAAATTCTCTCATATCAACATAAGTTGGCTGACACTCAGAACACCTTAATGCTGACAGTTGTAAAGAACATAAGAATGGTAGCAGCATCAACTCTGCGAATTGTGGAGAAAGTAAATTCACTAACAGGAAACAGTACACTATTCCAACACTTCTCTGTGATCATGGAACATATTGATGTAATAATACTACAGTTAGACAATACTAGAGCTCATTATCAGTCTTTCATGAAAGGAATTGCTAATGCTGGTAACAAAAAGATCACCATTAATTTACTACCCATTCCCAATCTCCATTAAATAATTAGTCAAGGCATACATAAGCATGGTTTGAAACCTTTGTTTGAGGAAAAAAATCTGAGATGTTATATTATCCATATTTGGAAGCGATACTCACAACAACATCAATAGTAGTTCATGTACTGTTCGAAACAGATTATTTTATCACAGTCTATCAAATGTACCCTTTTCCTTCTAAGAAAGGTGACTCATTAGTCACCGTCAACATCAAAACAAGTCATCATGGTCTCCAAGAAACAGGATGCTGTCACTTTCACTAGTGAAACAACAGTTGAACACAAATGTCACACATCATTACATGTATTTCACCTTTGTCCTGCATACGTCTTCACGTTTCAGCCAGCTGAGACAGTCGCTTGTGAAATGGCCATCATAAAAAATCACGACATCCTTCATCATTGCAACTTCACATTTGCTCCAGATAAATTCAACCATCATCAATGCATTGGACATTCAGAGGTCTTCTGCTTCAAAGTACGTCAGTTTTTGTGACTTGCCCAGTCACACCTTCAGCCCATACATCAACATCTGGTTTATACAACTCACCATATTACTGTGCAATTCTGACACCTACACCATCCTCCTTGCCCATGGAAAACCATTATGCCATTCTCAACCACACATATAAGTACTTCCAGCCATTACCTAGCATGAACTTACTGTAAATATAAGTGCACACATAAAGTTGACTTCACCCAAGTATGAGACCATGCAACTAATAAATCAGACAATACAACCTTGGGAAGAATACAGTAGGATTATGTTCAACCCATGTTATGTATACAGCCCAGCTCATATTTACTATATGCACAGAATGTAAGCAGGGATTGCTAACCTGGAATCAGTATTTAGGAACTGTTTGGCACAAGTGAGACAAACTGAATAAATATTGTAAATACGGTATCTACAGTGCTCCCTAACGTCCACGGGGATTTGGTAACAGAGACCCCTGCGTATATTAAAAATCTGCGGATATCTGCTTCCCCCCTTAAAAACACCCCTGGACCCCTCATTTCCTTATATAAATAAAGAAAAACTCTATGTGCATGTTTGTAACCACTTCATTTAATACAAAGACACTAAAAAGTTTAAAATAATGAATACTACTGGATGGTCTTTTCTGACTACTTGTCCCAGCTCCCTTCTCCAGCCTCCACATCATCAACACTCCCGACAACAAAAACAAATGTTCTGTTAGTAACAGCACCCTCTATATCATATGTACTGTACATGTGGGAAATATTTTCCCCCGAGCGGTTGCGCTCTTTACCTTTAGTTGTCGATCGTTAAAGAGCAGAGGAAAACGTACTTGAGAGGTTTAAAAACCCAGAGATTACGTTCTGTTAATTCTTATTATTAATAAATTAAATGCTACTGCGTTTAACATTGGTAGACAACTATGTACATACATGTAAAANATATATATACAGTATATCTATCTGTAGAAAAGGGGAATATTTTGTTTAGTTTAATTAAAACTAAGATTAGATTAAGTTAGATTCACCTTGTATATTTTACGGAGTAAGTTAGCTGTATTTGACTTGTAATTAAGCAATAGTTGGCAACTCTTCTATCCTATGAGGGACGGGGAGGCTCGCCATGTTGCTCACTCCTTGAGCAGATTTCTCTCCGTCAGTAGCTACGCTCCTTGTAAATACACCCCAACGGACGCCTGATTGCCCAGGAAAGACCGAAACAGCACGCCCGTCGTCATCTTGTTGTTCGACTCATTATATAGCTAAGTGACCTTATTGATTTGGCCAAATCTTAGGGAACTAGCTAGTATATGAGAGGTGGTTGTAGGTGAGTTAGGGGATTTAATTGCCTGATTTTCTCACGAGACTTATGCAGATTTACCTCTGTTAAACTTAGATAACCTTCTCCAGTGAGGAGTATCTAGGACGCTTGTTTTTTTCTCACAGTACATCTTTACAAACAATACAGTAATAAGGGCAAGAAAAGCTATAAAAACAGTTAAAATTTTCACTTTACCTGTCCTTGGTGATGGGAGGAAGGTCATCAGGTTCATCAGGCTTTTCATCCGTTACCAGCTGATTTCTGATTAGCCAATGGTTAAGGCTCTTACACACAAAGCTTTGGTATGACCAGCCAATCACGGAGCTTTCCCCTTGCATCAGCTGGTAAACACAACAATGCCCTTTGCCGCCAAGATTGCAAAGAACGTGGAAGAAAAGAAATACTCCCAGCCTGTCCTAATTTTTCCCCAGATGAATTAATGACATTAATATATGAAGTGAAGCTTGGACCCTGTTCGAAGGACAGAAGTCAAGAGTGAGAGCAGTGGAAATGAGTTATTTGAGAGGAGCATGTGGAGTCACGTGGAGAGACAGACTAACAAATGAGAAAGTGAAGGAGCGTTGTGGTGTGGATGTGGACGTGATAGGAAGCGTTAGGAGAAACACGTTAAGGTGGTTTGGGCATGTGGAGAGGATGGACTATGAAAGACTGATGAGGAGAGTGTATGTGAGTGAGATGGTGGGGGGAAGAGGGAGGGGGAGGTCGAGGATGAGATGGAGGGAGGGGGGAGGCTGAGGATGAGATGGAGGGATGGAGTGGAAAGGTACATGAGAGAGGGGATTGTGAGTTGGAAGCAGGGTTGTAAAATGGCAGGGGACAGAGTGACGTGGAGGCGATTTGTTTGTGGCCACCCTGTGCGGGATTGAGGCATCTGGCAATAGATAGATAGAAGATATGAAATGACCAAAAGGAAAAGTGTTATATTTGATTCACTGGATAATTCCATCACTAAAACAGCCATGAACTGTGCCTGGGATAATATTACATTTGCAGCGAACAGTGTCAGCAGAGGTCAACGAGATAAAATGCTTTAGTGAATCCGGCCCCAGTACTGTTTCCACCCGCGGATATTTAAAACCGTGTATGTTATATCCACCCATGGATATTTAAAACCGTGTATGTTATATCCACCCGCTGATATTTAAAACCGTGTATGTTATATCCACCCACGGATATTTAA
The DNA here is from genome assembly GCA_018397915.1 of Birgus latro. Taxonomy (NCBI): domain Eukaryota; kingdom Metazoa; phylum Arthropoda; class Malacostraca; order Decapoda; family Coenobitidae; genus Birgus; species Birgus latro. The sequence continues at coordinate 48,968 of JAGKTI010000657.1, read as the reverse complement.
AATCGTGTATGTTAAAAACGTGGATGTTAAGCGATGACTATATATACTTTTTATAAAGTAACAAATATGGATTACACATAATATAGAGTTACTTTATACTATTTACGAATATGTATAGCAAGTCCTTTTCACATATATTGTATAATTGACTGCAGTAGACTTCCCATTGTTTTATTTTGATATTTCAATTATATTTATATATCTATTATACAAGTACCCCTGGGGGTAGGGGGTTTTCAAGAATTCTCCCCCAGTATCCCTGCTTGTCGTAAGAGGCGATTAAAAGGGTTGGTGGTGGGTTAGTGCCCCACCCCGTAAAAACAACTAACTAAAAATACGAACAGGAAGCCTCGGACCAGGACTGACCAAAAGTTGACGACAAAGGAACGGACAAAGGACGAGATAAAGATTGCGACCTGGAATGTGAGGGGTATGAATGATGAGGTGAAAGAGAGAGAGATTGTACAGGTGCTTGAGAGTGCGAAAGTGGATATATGTGGAATAACTGAAACTAAATGGCGAGGTGAGAGTGTGAGAGAATGGGAATATGGGTGGGGTATATGCGCAGGAGTGGGTGAGAATGAGAGGGCGAAAGAGGGAGTGTGTATTGTTGTGAGCAACAGGTGGAAGGAGAATGTAAGAGAGTATGGATCAGTTGGGTCAAGGATTGTGTGGGTAAGAGTGAAAGTTGGACTACAAATGTGGGCAATTGTGTGCGTGTATGCGCCAACGCAAGATCGTGTAAGTAGAGTGAGAGAAGAGTTTTGGACAAATGTGGAAGCCTGCTTGGAAAAGTTTGAAAGGAATGAGAGAGTGTTTCTGATTGGAGATATGAATGGAAAAGT
>JAGKTI010000657.1:32184-43521 GCA_018397915.1 Birgus latro | reverse complement strand
ATATTGGTTTTGTCCGGATATTGGTCCTGAAGCTCCAGCACTGGTTTTTCATGACCCTAACCTAACCTAACCTAAATCAGAAAACTACCTTCCTACCTCCCTACTGGACATGTATAGCACTTATTTAGGTCCCTTTTCACATAAATAATGCACATATAGCATGAATTTATTGAATTTTAACCAAAGAATGATGATTTAGAGGTGAGTGAGTCATAGGTGCTCAGAACTTGCCAGCATAGTATAAGTAAGTATCTGACATGGAAATCATCTTTTCTCACATTTTATGCACTAAATTATTGGATACAAAGCATCAAATACAGTAAATGATATAAATTGCTACCAGAAAAATGGTTAGGTTAGGTTAGGTTAGGTTATGACCGGACATGAAATTCACTGCTTCCACCTTTTTCCTAGCTGGTGCACTTAAGAACCATGCATGAAAGAATTACATTAAAAGCAGGAAATTATGATTAACACAATGTTATTTTAGGTTAGGTTAGGACCGGACATAAAATTCACTGCTTCCACTTTTTTCCTAGCTGTTGCACTTAAGAACCATGAATGAAAAAATTAAATTGCAAGCAGGAAATTATGATTAACATTTTTGGTAATTTTTTAACACATTAACAGCATGATGAAAACAGGTTAGGCATGAAAATCTTTATGGTAACCATAGGTTAGGTTAGGTTAGGACCGGACATGAAATTCACTGCTTCCACCTTTTTTCTAGCTGTTTTACTTAAGAACCATGCATGGAAAAATTAAATTGCAAATAGGAAATTATGATTAACATTTTTGGTAATTTTTTTACACATTTACAGCATTTTTGGTAATTTTTTTACACATTTACAGCATGATGAAAACAGGTTAGGCATGAAAATCTTTATGGTAACCATAGGTTAGGTTAGGTTAGGACCGGACATGGAATTCACTGCTTTCACCTTTTTTCTAGCTGTTTTACTTAAGAACCATGCATGGAAAAATTAAATTGCAAGCAGGAAATTATGATTAACATTTTTGGTAATGTTTTAACACATTTACAGCATGATGAAAACAGGTTAGGCATGAAAATCTTTATGGTAACCATAGGTTAGGTTAGGTTAGGACCGAACTTGAAATTCACTGCTTCCACCTTTTTTCTAGCTGTTTTACTTAAGAACCATGCATGGAAAAATTAAATTGCTAGCAGGAAATTATGATTAACATTTTTGGTAATTTTTTAACACATTTACAGCATGATGAAAACAGGTTAGGCATGAAAATCTTTATGGTAACCATAGGTTAGGTTAGGTTAGGACCGGACATGAAATTCACTGCTTCCACCTTTTTTCTAGCATTTTTACTTAAGAACCATGCATGGAAAAATTAAATTGCAAGCAGGAAATTATGATTAACATTTTTGGTAATTTTTTAACACATTTACAGCATGATGAAAACAAGTTAGGTATGAAGTTAGGGTACTTACGAACAAGAAGCTGCCATCCTGATGTAATAACCCACTCTATCATTTGAGACTGACAGGAAGACCTTGCACCTGACACACCCTTCCACTTGAGAATCACCACCACTTATCACGAACACTTTCCACAACGTTTTTTTTTAATAATTGGAATCACATCACTTCACTCCACTGTACATAACAGTAAATTCCCGTGTGGTGTAGTGACGATCCCTGGAGAATTTAGTCGCTGTCAGAGTCCGAGATGAGCAGCGGCGTAGGGGCATCTTTGTGCGACGTGGTGATACACTATCCACTACAGAGTACTCCGAAGATAGACGCAAACTAACATCCAGTGGTGATTCAGCCGTGCCTGATGTGCTGGGCTCTGGCTCGGAACTAGAAGGCCTGTCTTCGTGAGATGATGGTGTGGAGCGACAGTGGATGACGTCAGGGTTGACTGGCCTGGAAAAACTATCAATGGTTGATTGACGCAGAGGACAACGATTTTGACGATTAATGATGCGTTGCCTGAAACCTCGCACTTGACTCGCCAATTCCAATGACCCCATCTCTCTGTCGCAGTCCGGGTGTTCTAGGTAGTCAAGGATGAACCCCACATACCGCCGGATTGTGCTCAGCCTGGGGATGGTTGGGATAGTGACAAGCCATGAGGAGTCCGCATCATCGTCGCTGTCCTCGTCAGAATCTTCCTGCTGGGTACTCGGACCAGCAACAGTAGATGCGATCTCTGTATCAGACATGATCTGATACCCAGGATCGCCCTCGTCGGCATCCAACCACTCGCGCACTTCGTCGACATCCACATCGTCTTCACCCGTACGAAGCCTTGCATGAAAGTCATCCACGTCAAAACCCAGAAAATCTTGCACCACGTCACTTCCATGAAGCAGGCGAGACCAACCATTTTCTAAAGTCTTGACAGAGACTTCCTTCCATGCATTTGCCCAGTTGTAGATGGCAGACTTGAGGGTGTATCGGCGAATGTTTTCGAGTGTTTTTTGTCCTCGCATATCACGTCCTTCCCTGCGATCGTCCTCGTCCTCGTACACAACCATCACCTCGTCCAAAAACTTCCGTCGGTATAGCCTCTTTGTTGCCACATTCACTCCCTGGTCCATTGGTTGGATGAGTGCAGTTGTATTAGGTGGCAAAAACAGACACCTGATGCGACCATTCTCTGCCACCAACTCCTTGTCTGACGGATGCGCAGGTGCATTGTCTAGAATCAGGAGGGCCTTTACCTGGTCTCGTCGGATTTTCAGTGTCTCCGTCTGATAATGAATGACCTCCTTAACAAAGTGTTGGTGGAACCAATTTTTGAAGATCTTGGTTGTGAACCAAGCCTTCAAAGAATGATACCACACGACAGGAAGGGCATCCATTAACCCACGAAGGCACCTAGGCTGCTTTGCACGGCCTACAATAACGGGCTTGAGCCGTTGCATGCCGTTAGCATTGGCACAGCACAAAGCAGACACCCATTGCTTTGAGAGCTTGGGGCCAGGTACACGCTTCTCCGTCTCCTCAGCGAGAGTGTTTGTGGTTATTGAACGGTAAAATAGGCCAGTTTCGTCAGCGTTGTAAACTTGACCGAGAGTGAGGCCCTCCCTATCAATCAAGCCCTTCACCTTCTGCCGAAACTGTTCTACTCCTTCGTCGTTAGCGTCCAGAGCTTCACCATGGGCCTTACGATTGGTAAGTCCGTGCCGTAACTTGAACGCGAAGAGCCAACCTTCAGATTCCTTGAAGTCTGGGGCGTCGTGTAGCCTTGCGAATTTTTCAGCAGCAGCTTTCAGCTCCGTTCCACGTACCAACACACCAGCAGCTCGTTGTTGTCAATACCAAATCAACGTGGAGCAGTCGATGTCTGCATACTTAGGAGTAAACATCACCTTCCTCTCCACGTTTCGTCTGGTCTTCGATGCGAAATCAGCCGTGTACTGCTGTAGTTTGTCTCAGGACTTCTTGATATCAAACAAGGATACATCCTGTTGACCAGCCGGCGTCCACCTTCTCCAGTATCTGCCTCTTCTTCTCCAGAGTCAGAACCACTTTCTTCCTCTTCTCAGGAGGCGGGGCCATCATCACACACATGATGAAGAAGGTGAAGAGCAGTATCAAGCGCTGTAGGAGGTAGGGTATCACCACAAAAGCAATCACTTCGGCCGCCATTGTCGGAGGTGTTCACGAGGCAGTAGCTGAGTGGGTAATGGCGACCGACAGACAGGCACCACGAGTGTAAACATAGCCAATCGGCGCGTGCGGGATATTCAAACTGGCGCAGTCCCAAAAAATCGGATTTTTTTTTTTTTCTCCGAATTTTTTTGCATTTTGGGGGTTGGGCAGCCCACAATATCCGAATAGTGAGTATGTCCGAGTATTGGACATCCGAATAATGGAGGGATTACTATTATGCATTTCACTTAATTAGCTTAGAAGCTGGTATGTATATAATACGCATTAATATGACCATATTTACAGTCGTTGGTATGACAGCTTTGTGTGACCGAGTGATATGTAGGCATTATATAGGCACTAGTGTGTATCTCATGACACAATATGCAGGTTGTAGTGTCTGCTGGATACATACGCAGCTTCTCACTAGAAATGTCAATCCACGTAATGTATATCCACAGTCTTGTTCCACACCATCAAGAATGCTTAACATATGATGTATCTCAAACAATCTGTTTGTAGTCCAGACGACCAAGAATTTCATGACGGATTCAAACACTAGTTAATCAGCTCTGGTTGGTTAGTCCACATGAATGGAAATCTACCAGACATTACATCACACATACACATCCTCTCCAAGATGTATATAATTTTGGAGAGATTCCCTTCAGGTCAGAAGGGGTTGGAGAGAAGGCCCAATAACACGGGGGTCAGCTAGGAGGCTTTGCCGTCACTCTGCGTTATGCTGTAAATCACAATTCAGTATAACTATACAATAAACTCCATAACCCAAGAGTGCTGTAACTTACCTCACTGGTACATGAAGGGGGAAAGTGAGACAGAGAAAGAGAGAGAGACCTACCTATTCACTCTAACCGACGACACACCATTTTAATATGCAGCAACAACTTCGAGCTATACTATGTCTCACGACTTTATTCTGGCAGTGCTTCGATGATCTACAATCGACCACCCCATCTCCCTACAAGTACCTACGGCTACATTTGCCGAGAGATTTACACAAACAGTATGGTAGATGGAATGAACGGAAATGCAAGTCTGTTCGCTGACATTTCAAAGATCTTGAGGAAAGTAGAAGTTGAAGAAGACTGTAAAATGCTGCAGAAGGACCTGGATAGGATTCATTGGAGCCAGATGTGGGAAATGAAATTCATAGCAAAAAAATGTAAAATATTGGAAATGGGTAAAAGTACCAAGAGACTACCACTGACTTATTTGATGGGTAATGAACCAATCACAAAAACAAGAGAAGAAAAAGACTTAGGAATGCTGGTCCAGGATAATTTGTCACCCAAAAAACACATTAAAAAGATGGTTAGAGAAATGTATAATCTTTTGACTAACATAAGAGTAGCATTTCATCACATGGATGAGAAGATGATGAAAAAATTGCTAGTGGCCATGATCCACCCTAGGTTGGAATAAGCGGCAGTAGTGTGGTCCCCACAAAAAATGAAAGATAGAAACAAGATCGAGAGAATACAAAGAACGGCATCCAAGATGGTACCTAACCTGACAGATGTGTTGTACAGGGAAAGGCTGGTGTCAGACTAGGCAAACCACACTCACCGGCCTCACAACGCGAACTGCCCAAGGTCCTCGGCTGCATACCACAGGAACCTTCCAATGATGTCATCACTCGTGACTTAGCAGGTGTGTGCGGGCACACACACACTAACAACAATATGCATTAACACTCTTGTCCTCTCTTCTTAATTTGACAAAAGATTCCAAGGACAAAGCTGGATGGTCTATTTGCGTCTGATACACATTATGTATCCAATACATAGACTTTTGTGTGAGTACCATCAACACCTGATATGCGCTATGTATCCAATACATACACTTTTGTTTAATTACTATCAAGACCCAGTCTGTGGCCACATACAGATATGTGATGTCTCTTAAAGTATTATAAACTTTCTAGTCTTGGCTGACTGCTGCATGCAGCCGCTCGGTTGAGGCAATTTTCTTGGTGAGACAATCAGCCAGTTGTTGTGATGTATCCACCAAAGATACTTCATCAATCTCCCCTTGCTCCAACATGTCTTGTAATACAGCAATATCAATGCACAATCTCATGTCTTCTACACTCCTACAGGAGTAAAGGGCGTCCACCAGACTCTTGTTGTCGACGAAACTTTATTTTGATCTTTCCACATCCAGAAACCTCACGCAATATGTTGATGAGATATACAGCAGTCTCAGCACATTTAAGCTGCACCAACGCCTCAGCAGATAAGATAGATTTTACGACCCTCCTGATCTTTCTTGTCTGCCAAAATATAGGACATCTTGCCTCACTAGCATCTCGTAGGAAGATCACAAAACTTCCCTGAGATCCATTGCCTACAAGGTTGGCAAATGAGGCATCTGAAAAGCACTCTATATGACAGTCCTCGATCAGCCCCATTCTTGGAATGTGTAGCTTCATGTTGTCAGTCTTCACCCTTGAGATCACCTTATTGAGTCTAAGCAAATCCGCTACGGTATCTCGGTTGCTAGTCACACTCAACTCACACATCGAAGGCAATATCTGGCCGAGCATGTGTGGCAATCCAGTTGAGTTGCCCAATTAATGCTCGGTACTCCGTTTTCTCAGACTTGGACAGCTCTCCTGATTTTACTGCTGCACGATGTTTACTCAGCGTGACTGGTTTCAGTGATGAAGCATACTGAAATTGGTCGAGCGTTATGTTGCCGTCGATGTTGGAGATGACATTGAGACCAACGTATTTGAAGGCTTTTGATTCTGAACTCCTGATGAGGAATATTTGACTCAAACGGTTTATCACCTGCTGTTCGAACTCATGTGTACCAGCCCAAAGGAAGTCGACAGATGCATACAATGCCTTCGACTTTGCCACTATTGCTCCAAGAGAACAGTGCTGAATCCAGTGATGACACTTTAGCTCCGAGACTCAACAATTGATCTTTTATGCGCAGATACCAGTGTCTAGCAGCATCACAAAGGCCGTAAACAGTTTTCTTTAGTCTCCATGACTTACCATCTTCATATTCAGGCGGAGGACGTAAATGAACAACTCTCTCAATGTCATTACCTTGCAAGTAGGCAGCTTTCACGTCCATAGTGTGGCAATCCCACTGGTTGGTGGAGGCTGAAGAAAGTGCCAAACGCACTGCTTCTTTTGAACAAGTAGGCGAGTCTTTTCGGAGATCCACTGTGTCTTCCTCATATCCTCTGGCGACTAAGCAGGCCTTAACAATAGGCTTTCCACTTTTCAGTTTTTCCGTCACAACCCATCGAACCGTTATGGCACCTTGCCCAACATCATCTACTTCCTCATAGACATCATTATTCTGCCAGTTTGTAATTTCATTTTCCTTAGCGCATAATACGGCCTCAGTGTTGAAAAGAATAAGTCTTTCTGCGTCGTCATCAATCACTTCCCATTCGCTAAGATCCTTCTGCAAATCTGTCCAATCAATGCTGCCGTCAGAGTCCCTCTTCAGATTATAGCAGTGTTTGTACTTTCCAGTGGCATTACCTGCCCGACTCACAATCCTTCCAGATACCAACTCTCCACTTTCTGAATGTATTCCCTTTATATGTTGACCAAGAGAAACTTTGGGAGACTGATTAATCGGAATAGAAACTGTCAGAGGCTCATCAGTCGGAACCACACCATCTTCCGACTCGTCATCTGGTGGATAGTCATTCAACACTTGCGAAGGATCGTCATTAGGCTTCTCCTGGACAACATTGTTCTTCTCATCACTGCTGACACCACCTTCAACTATAGTATCTTGCTCTGGCGCACGCACTAGATAGCACACGTGCACTCGCACGTAGACACCGCCGTGTCTCACCAGAATTTGTTTCCCATCTCTGCCTATTACAATTCTAGGACCGTGCCACTCATGACTGTCATTTCTTTTGTAGAAGACTTCATCTCCATCTCGGATGTCGTTTAAGTCACTCGAACGTACGTTGTGCCGCAGAGCCCTAGCCAAACGTTCATCTGATTCAGTCTTTATAAACTCTTGTCTTGCTAAATGAAGAGCGTTCAAGTTGTCTCTCACAATTTTTGATTGTGATGTAGGTTCCAAGGCTGGAGGATCATTTGCATACACATTAGGCAGGCCAGGGTTTTGACCAAAAACAAGTTGGTTAGGAGAAAAGCCTGCGTAGTTGGTGAGAGCATTTCTTGCCGATGCTGCCCATGCCAAGGCCACATCCAATTCACACTGGCTATCAGCCATTATCTTCCTAACAGTGTCACCAGTGACTGCATTTTGACGCTCACAGACTCCGTCGCTCCAAAGACTCTCTGCAGACGTTGTCATGATCTTGATATTGAAGGCCTCTACCAATGCTCGCATTTCCGCGTTGAATTCACAGCCATTGTCTGTATGAATTTTTCTAGGTGCGCCAAACACAACAATCCAGCTCTGAAATATTCCTTTGACAATGGTGGGCGCACGCTTGTCCGCGATTACTATCGCATTACAATACCTGGTCGCCAGATCAACAAGGACTAAGAAATAATGCCTTCCCCAAGCTTTCAAATCCATGGCTATGGCTTCGTTAAACTTAGACGCCATGGGCAAACTGACTACGGGTCGGGGCTTGGCTTTCTTAAATCTGCAACAGACTGTACAAGCATCAGACACAGCCCTGATAGCCCGCTCCAGTTCTGGACTTTTAATCCCCACATCTGCGATCAGTCTAATTAATTTCGCCAATGTTGGGTGTCCAAATTGCCTGTGAAGCTTCAAAGCCGTTTTCTCTACATTACTCCCAAAAGATGCCAGCATGATTGCTTCACAAAATTCATGACCTAGTCATAAAGAAATTGGAAGCAAGTAATGGCCTGAAGATGAGGACTTCAAATCAATGATAGTTTCACAAATTTTGACCTGGTCACTTCCAAAGTTAATCAACATTTTTGCTTTTTCCATGGAACATTTACTCAACAGCAAGGGAATATTGCAGTCCACAACATCAGTCACGATGGTTGCACGCATATTTCCAATGTAGCAGGGCAGAGTAACACGTTTGAGGGAAGAAACTGTGACACTATCAGCAAAAGTAAATGTTGAGGATGACGCTTCTTCTCTTATAGCTTCACGTTCGTAATCTGTGAGCTCACTTAGATAGCAATTGATCCATTCAACTCCACATACAGTTGTAGAACACCGTGTGTCTAGAACAGCACATCCCTTAGATTCTTCTACTAGAGTCTGTAACTTACCTCTACAGTACTAGCGGCATCATCCGCATAGCCCATGAATAACGACAGATGCACTGCTTCAGAATTTTCTTCTCGACTGCCGTCGTTTTCGTATTCATTCAGACAGTCACATGCCCAATGAAATCTAGAATCACATACGAAACACCTCGATACCTTTCTGTCAGACCCAAGTAGGTTCTGCCTCCTGCCGGCGGATGAGCATTGGGGAATTCTAGCTAATACGGTTGAACATCGGCCACCATCACAACCTCGATCACGTACTGCACCGCCTCGCAACATTCTCCGTTCTCGTCGAGTACCTCTAACATAAAACGTTTCCTCACCCCCAACTTCGTCACTCAAAAAAACTGGTTCGCCTTTCACCTCCCTGGCGGACACCGATGCATCGTTCTACCTGCCAATTTCACCAGCAAAAATACGATTCAGGGCAGATTTCCTCCTGCTTCAAAACAGCCGCATCAACCTCCGAAGACGCCACCCTCGCTCTTCCAGACAATGACAGGTGAATAGCTAAGGCTTGTTTTTCTTTGGGTAAGTCCGTCAGTTCGCACGAAATGTCGATGTCCTTTTTCCAGCTCTCATAAGCAGAATAATTTTCAAGTTTTGGAGGCCACTTAGTCGAACACGACACCATTTTTCGAACTACGCTCTGCTACCAGTGTCAGACTAGGCAAACCACACTCATCGGCTTCACAACGCGAACTGCCCAAGGTCCCCGGCTGCATACCGCAGGAACCTTCCGATGACGTCATCACTCGTGACTTAGCACTTGTGTGCGTGCGCGCACTCACTAACAACAATATGCACTATCAGCTGGAAAAGCTAAATCTGCCTACCTTCGAAGACAGGAGAGAGAGGGGCGACATGATTGCATTGTTCAGGGCAATGATGGAATAGGAGAGGAATAAGAGGACATAGAATGAAATTGAAAAAGCCAACTTGCCTGAATGATATCAAGAAATTTACAGTAAACCCTTCATAAGTTGAACTATATGAGGCTCTACCCTGGTCGAATTACCGAATTTTCCATCTTACTGAATTTTCACCCTCCAAAATTTCTAAGACAATACCTATTACTTGTCCTTTCAACACTAAATTAAAGAAGCATATATAAATAAATAAGTTATGACAAAAAAACAATTTAGTGCATTTAATATACTGTACCTTTAACCCCTTCAGTGCCCGGTGTATTTTCATTTTGTTCTTGCTGCGACCAAATGTTTTTATTCAGCGTAGGGAGGATCTGTGGAAGTGCATGGGGTTGGTACAGCCTTCGTTAACCCCTTCAGTTCGAGTCCAGTCCTGAGTGCCATAAAATCGGCTGGAGGAAGCGCAAATAAAGTAGAAATAGACGTCACGGTACTGAATTGGTTAATTGGTAGAAAATCATTCGCAGAGGCAGTACACACCCATTGGCAGTGTGTGTTTGAGATGGATTTTCACCCCCCTCCCAATTGCAAAAACAATACTTATTACTTGTCTTTTCAACACTAAAGTAAAGGAGCATATTCAGTGTATAAATGAATGAAGAAAGACAAAAAAGAAACAATTCAGTGCACCTACAGAAATTTACCTTTCATTGGAGGCATTACGGATCCGTCGGCAGTTTGTGTTGGAGACGGAGGTGGTGGAGGTGGCTGAGCTCACAATTTAACATAACATTCTAACAGTACCCAGTATTTATTTCACCGAACATTAACCCGCCGAGTGTCGACGACGTATGATGCACGTCGCTACTTTTTTCCGCGGACAGACCCAACGACGTGCATCGTACATCCCGCAATTGCAAGGCCCATTGTGTGCACATTTTTCAACATTCACGGGTGAATTTTGGTAGGCATATGTGGTTGACCTTCCTCTACCTGCTATCAAGCTGGGATACTGCCTGGCCCCATCTTTTTTTTTTTTTTTTTTTTAAATGCAAGGAAGAAGGAACCAAAGGCCACAGGCCTGCATACTGTTCCTTCCAAGAAAAAGCAAAAACAATACAAAAGAGAGCCAAATTCAAGATCCGTTCAATTCGAGATGCCTGGACACATTGCGTTTGAAAGACTGGAGATCATAGGAAGTAGGAAATACAGACAGAGGAAGACAGTTCCAGAGTTGACCAGTTGCATAAATGAAGGACTGGGAGTAACGGTTAAGTCTTGCATTAGAGAGTTGGACAGAAAAGGGATGAGAGTTTGTTGCTAGACGGGTACTACGTGCCCGTCGTAGAGGTGGAGGGATGCAAGCAGACAGTTCAGAGGAACAGTGACCATTGAAGTAGCGATAGAAGAGAGATAAAGAAGCAACAGTGCAGCAAAGACAAAGGTTGAAGGGAATCAGTAAGAGGAGGAGAGTTAATGAGACGAAAAGCCTTTGACTCCACCCTATTGAGAAGAGCTGCATGTGGGGAGCCTCCCCACACATGAGAGTTGTACTCCATACATGGGCGAATAAAACCCGTGTACAAGGTCAACA
>JAGKTI010000657.1:16667-27188 GCA_018397915.1 Birgus latro | reverse complement strand
ATTTCCCTAACTCTGTCAATAAGTATCCTACCATATATTTTTCCTATTACACTGAGAAGGCAAATGCCCCTATGATTACCACACACTGCTTTTTCCCCTTTTCCTTTGTACAGAGGAATAATTATACCTGACTTCCAATCCTCCGGGACTCTACCCTCCTCCCACGCCAATCTGCACACCTTCCACATCCATTCTCTTACTATCTCTCCCCCATGCTTCAGCATTTCACCACACACCCCATTAATAGCTGGGGCTTTCCCCATTTTAACTTTCTTCATTGCTTCCACCACTTCCATCCTACTTATTTCTTCCTCTCTTCTCACGACTCTCCTCCCCACCATTCCCCAGCCACTTACACTTGCATTACTTTCATTCTCTATGTTCAACAGTTCATTAAAGTGTTCTCTCCATCTGTTTACTTTTTCTCCCTTCTCCACTAGTAATCTACCATTTTTATCTTTCACACCCCCACTGACTTCGTTGGCACCCTGTCTAGCTCTCTTTACCTCCTTCCAGAACATTTTCTTACATTCCCTCCACTTTGCACTCAAATTCTTTCCAAACTCCTCATCCACTCTTTTCTTACTCTCTCTTACTAATCTTTTCACCTCTCTGCTCCTCACTACATATAACTCTCTCGTCTGTCTCTCAGCTTCTTCGTCGCCCCTGTTCCTCATCCACTCATTATATGCTTTCTTCTTTTGTGCCACAGCCTCTCTCACCTCTTCAGTCCACCATGCTGCTCCCTGAACCCCCTTTCGTCTTCTCTTCACCCCACACACCACCTCACATGCTGCACAGCTTTCTTCTGTGAATACCTTGCACACACCCTCCACGTCCCCCATCTGCTCTAATCTATATTTACCCAATCGCTCCTCCACTTCCCTTCTATATTCAGCCTTTATTCCATCCTCTTGTAACTTTTCTACCCTCCTTGTAACACATACTTCCTCCTGTCCTTCCCTTCTTCTCTTCCTCCATCTTGTTTGGACTCTGATTCTGGCCACCACCAAATGGTGGTCAGAAAGTCCACTCCGCCAACCTCTATATACTCTTGCATCCATTATACATCTTCTCATCCTTTCATCCACACACACATAGTCAATCGTTGCCTTCCTTTCATTCATTCCCCGGTCCTCTCTTCTCACCACTCGCCATGTATACCTATGGATCATTTTGTGCCTGAAGAGGGTATTGGCTATCACCAACCCCCTCCCAGCACAAATGTCCACTAAAGCACTGCCATTCTCATCCATCTCTGCAGGCACACCCCACTCACCAACCACTCCATCCATCTTCTCATTCCCCACTTTTCCATTCATATCTCCAATCAGAAACACTCTCTCATTCCTTTGAAACTTTTCCAAGCAGGCTTCCACATTTGTCCAAAACTCTTCTCCCACTCTACTTACACGATCTTGCGTTGGGGCATACACCCACACAATTGCCCACATTTGTAGTCCAACTTTCACTCTTACCCACACAATCCTTGACCCAACTGATCCATACTCTCTTACATTCTTCTTCCACCTGTTGCTCACAACAATACACACTCCCTCTTTCGCCCTCTCATTCTCACCCACTCCTGCGCATATACCCCACCCATATTCCCATTCTCTCACACTTTCACCTCGCCATTTAGTTTCAGTTATTCCACATATATCCACTTTAGCACTCTCAAGCACCTATACAATCTCTCTCTCTTTCACCTCATCATTCATACCCCTCACATTCCAGGTCGCAATCTTTATCTCGTCCTTTGTCCGTTCCTTTGTCATCAACTTTTGGTCAGTCCTGGTCCAAGGCTTCCTGTTCGTATTTTTAGTTAGTTTTTATGGGGTGGGGCACTAACCCACCACCAACCCTTTTAATCGCCTCTTACGACAAGCAGGGATACTGGGGGAGAATTCTTGAAAACCCCCTACCCCCAGGGGTAGGTAATAATAGTACTGAACTTTAATCATGATCACCTAACACACACGCACACATTTTTTTTTTTTTTTTGGCTTCATTCCCTTACGACTAGTGGTGTTAATATCACTTCTTTTATGCTGTAAACCTTCCATGGCAAGGCAGAAGACAAAAGGAGGGCACTGCTTAGCACTAGATGACAGTAAGAGTTGCGCGACTTCTGTCTCTGAAAGCAAATAGCAGACTGGTGCCACGTGTCTACCTGGTGCCATTTGTCCCCCTACCTCCACATTCCGGCCTAGTCACATATGTGGTCTCGCCCTGAGTTCAGCCAACCGAAGATTCCGTCTTCTAAAAGTTCGACTTATGAATGGTTTACTGTAGTTTTCCATATAGATGCATAGACCTGTGGAATAGCCTGGACAAAGAGATCATCCAGTCTAAAAGCTTAAAGAGTTCAAAGCAAAATTTGACTTGCCGTAAGACCTCGCTATAAGGGACTAATTGGGGCCCAAACCATTTCAAAAAATGAGAAATTCCGATAAAAGTGACATTCGGATTTTCCCCTGCTAATCTGGACTTTTTCCAACATATCAGACATTAGTCCGGATCGCACTTACGTTTTTTAAATTGTTTTGACTATCATTGCAGTACTGTACTGTGTTGTAACTTACTACATTAATGAAATGGTATAATATATACAATAATACTGTACTGTACACTGATAAACATGTCTTTTATTTATTTATCTTGTGGTGAACATAGCTGAAGTGATCAGGCAGTCCGGACTGCTTTTGACTTGAACGGACTTTTTCCGATATGTAGGAATTTAGTTTGGTAGCTCCTCGAGTCCGATAAAAGAGAATTCCAGTCTTTTGAAGTCTGTTATATCGAGGTTATACTGTATTGAGAAACAGAGACAGGACCCCACAAGCATAGCTCATTTCCTGTACAGTATGTCAGTACTAGGTAAATACACACACACACACGCATCAGTGAAACACGGGACAGAGCAGACGTCCATCACTCCGCTCTGCTTAGCTGCATCAAGTTCCTAAGTGTATCTGAAAATTAGTTGGGCCCGTTACTAAGCTAAATCATAGATGAGGTAAAAGCGAAAAGTAAAGCCCAAAGAAAGCATATCAGTCAAAGCCCTAAGGAATTTGTGGTGTTAGCAGGCAGGCAGGTGCTGGGTAAATTTCAACATTGAATAACGAAGATGCTAAACTGTAAGTAGAAAGTATATTTCTGTAAGATGGTGTATTTTCAAGAAGTGCCACTAGGTGGGAGGAAGGGAAACAGTAAAAAAAAAAAATGATGACCACACAGACCTGGTGGAACTGGATACATATAATAAATTAGCAGAGAAAGTGAATAAACTGGAGGAAACTTTCAAAATGGAATTTGATAACGTGAGGAAGGAACTGTACCAACAAAAGGAAAAAAAATGAGGGACTGGTAAAGGAATTAAACAGAAAAGATGCAACAATAGGTGAGCAACAAGCCAAGGTAGATATTCTGAAGAAGAAAGTGAACGAATTGGGAAATACAGTAGTACCCATGAGAGAGTTTTGAAGGATTATAATAATGATATAGACATAATTAGACAAGCAGGTAATCTGATAGCACAAAGCAGAGACATTAATGAGAAATTAACTCAGGTAAATGAAATGATGAGAAATTACACAGAGGATGTACAAAAAACATAGGCAGAAGTAGCCAAATCAGGTAAATGAAATGATGAGAAATTACACAGAGGAAGTACAAAATACATGAGCAGAAGTAGCCAAATCAAGTCAAGATCTAAAAAACAAAGCTGAAGCAAAACACATGACAAGAGAAGTGAAAGACATCATAAGAAAAAACAGCTGAGATTAACAAATCTGTACACTCAGCCCTCAGCTGTCACGCCTAATTGATGCTGGTATGTCTGCGCTAGAGCCGAAAACGCGATAGCCGAATTGAAGAACTTATGGTAAGTAAGACCTCACTATAACGGACTAATTGAGGCTCAGGCCAGTCCGAAATATGCGATTTTCCGATAAAAGCGACATCTGGACTTACCCTTCTAATCCGGACTTTTTCCGATATATCAGACATTAGTCCTGATTGCATCAGTGGTTTTCACCACCATTGCAGTATTGTACTGTGTTATACCTTCACTACATTAATGAAATGGCATAATAATACTGTACTGTGCACTGAAAAACATGTCTTTTACTTGTCTTATTGTGGTGAACATAGCTGAAGTTGTCAGGCAGTCCGGACTGCTTTCAGGCTATATCGGACTTTTTCCGATATATAGGAGTTTAGTCCGGTAGCTCCTCGAGTCCAATAAAAGCGAATTCCGGTCTACTGAAGTCCGTTATATCGAGGTTTTACTGTAATTCTAATTGGTGCTATGACTTCCAATATTTACCTCTAAGATACCCTTTTTGTACCACATAATAACATATAATGGTCTAAAAATGAGCATGCAAATTAGAAATACACTATCTATCTATTGCCAGATGTCATAATCCTGTAAGGGGTGGCTATTTGACTTGAGTTGTTTGTTTTACAGGGAGGGTTAATAAAAAACCAAACTTACTATCCGTTTTGATGACCGTCTAGCATCATGCATATTTCACCAGGAATAAGTTTCGTTGCCCCCCCCCAAAAAATGCAGTCTGAAACTATTTTTGAAAGCCATTAGTCTATTCTATTGCCAGACGCCTCAATCCCGAACGGGGTGGCCACAAACAAATCGCCTCCATGTCACTCTGTCCCCTGCCATTTCACTACCATGCTCCCAACTCACATCCCCCTCTCTCATATACCTCTCCACTCCATCCCTCCATCTCATCCTAGGCCTCCCCCTCCCTCTCGCCCCCTCCACCTCACTAACATACACTCTCCTCGTCAGTCTTTCACTCTCCATCCTATCCACATGCCCAAACCACCTTAACGTGTTTCTCCTAACGCTTCCCATCACGTCCTCAACCACACCACAACGCTCGTTCACTTCCTCATTTGTTAGTCTGTCTCCATGTGACTCCACATGCTCCTCTCAAATAACTCATTTCCACTGCTCTCACTCTTGACTTCTGTCCTTCCAACAGGGTCCAAGCTTCACTTCCATATGTCAGAGTTAGTATCACAATACTGTCATGTAACAACTTTTTCACTTCCATGCTCACCTCCCTGTTTCTTATCACTGCTTTCAACAAACCAGCAACCTTCCTTCCCTGCTGCATTCTTTCGAGCACTTCACCCTCCAGACTTCCATCCTTACTCATCACACTGCCCAAGTACTTAAATTCACTCACATTCTCCATATCCTTCCCATCCAATCTCACTGTACATTCACTGGCTTCACTTCTCTCGAAGACCATCACTTTACTCTGCCCCACATTCACCTTTAGATTCCGTTTCTTACACACTCTCACAAACTCATCTACCAAGTCTTGCAGCTCCCCTTCGTCTTCGCTCAACAACACAGTATCATCTGCAAACAACAGTACAGGGAGTTTCCAAACACTGCCCTCTCTCACTAGGGCCGCTCCAACATCCACTGCCCGACCTTGTATCTCTTTTATAACCCCATCCATATACAGATTGAACAACCATGGAGACATGACACATCCTTGTTTCAATCCAACCTTCAAATGGAAAGAATCACTCAGTTTGCCATCCACACGCACTGAAGCCTTAGCACCCTCATACATACTCTTCACTGCCTTCAGTAACTTCCCATCCACTCCATATATTCTTAATACCTTCCACAAACCTTGTCTCTCCACCCTGTCATATGCTTTCTCCAAATCCATGAAGGCTGCATACAACTTCTTGCCCTTCTCTAGAAACTTTTCCACTAAGGATCTAAGAATGAATATCTGGTCTACACAACCTCTTCCCTTCCTAAAACCTCCTTGTTCTTCTCCAACTAATTCCTCAGTAATTTCCCTAACTCTGTCAATAAGTATCCTACCATATACTTTTCCTATTACACTGAGAAGGCAAATGCTCTTATGATTACCACACACTGCTTTTTCCCCTTTTCCTTTGTACAGAGGAATAATTATACCTGACTTCCAATCCTCCGGGACTCTACCCTCCTCCCAAGCCGTTAGTCATCAACAATAAAGGACAAAAATAAAAGCTATAAAGAAGTCGGGAGCAAGGACTGATGGTTTCAGGACAATAGGAGATGCTGCATTAAGGCCAAAACAAGGTACAGATACTACATACTTCCAGAATTTTTAATTTCTGATTTTATTTTGTTTGCAGTACATAATGCTCACATACGGGTGTTTTTTCATTTAAAAAAATTATGTACAAATTTTTCTCATTCATTTAAGGTGTGTTTGGTGCCTAATAATGAGGTCACAAAATACTTTGTGATGATCGAAAGGTGTTGGTTATATACATTAAGGGTTAAAGATTAATCGGTTATACACATACGTACGAATATTACTTGTTTTATACTTTAATTCAAATACTCACAGTGGTCACCAGCAAACGTATTAAAAAAAAAAAAAAGTATTTCACCAGATAGTTGCTGCCTTCGGTATGAGTGGCTTTCTATCCCACTTCCCTCCTGAGTCCTGCACCTCTCTTCTCACACTTTTCTTCTTACTGGTTCTGTCTTGGCAGATGGGAACCTGGCCCAGCCTCCGACATATCTTACGTCCTTCTTTCTTGTTGTCGTCTTTCTTGAATCCGACTTGCAGTCAGCCACAGCACACATAAAGTATGTCATATTGAATGTGAATGTTTACAAGTCTGTTGACAAACGCTCGTACCCCAGGCACCATGCAGGTCTGGAGCCGAGACCGTTTTCTCCATCTTTGTACAGCAGATAAATCTGTTAATTAAACTTGACAGCAATATCTATGACTTTAAAATGGTGTTAGTTCATATAAAGATGAATATTAATATAGCTGCTCAGTCATACTGATCGTTATTTACTGTATATATAACAAATTCTAGCAATGGTTATAGTGGTTGGTATTGGTGAAATATAAGCAGTTTTACACATATAATCTGTAAATAATAATACTTTAGACATATATTAATTATTATTTGCTTCTCAGGCAGTGAAACTTTCAACATATATGAGCTGAGAGATAGATCATAGATTCTTTACTAAATTTGTTCCTTTGCCTTCTGCGATCTTCTTGCCGTAGGAACAGCAGTGTCTGACAAAAATCTTGTTTTTTTTCTTTTAATTCCTTTGCTGGTGACCACTGGGAGTATTTGAATAAAAGTATAAATAAAGAAAAATATATACATATGTGTAAAAAATGATAAATCTTTATCTTTTGAGGTATATAACCAACACCACAAAATTACGAACATCATAAAGTTATTTTGTAACCTCATTATTAGACACCAAGCACGCCTTGGTGTGGAGACTGTAGCACCAGTCGAGCAGGGCAGTACTCCCAAGGAGGATGGAAAGCTGATGACAGGGAGAGCTGGAGCTCCCGTTTCATCAGCCCTCAGGACTTGTTCCTGACCATCCTCCTTTGCTGAACTTTTTCAGTGTCTCAGTTACACAGAGAGTAGACCAGCATGCTCTCCAATGCAAGTTTCTCTAACTGTCAACACCAAACTACATACACGCTACACACTACACTTCCTTTTCAAAATTTTCTCGAAAATGGCGCACAAAAATCATGCCTCGGAGTCCCCGGGGGGGGGACCATAAATGCCCCCACCATCCGCCCCTCTCCCGTTGACGACTCAAAGAGCTGCCTGGAACCACTGTCTGACTCACTCCTTCTTCATTTCTGTAATATTCGCGGCCTTTCCTCTAACTTTCACGCTGTCGAGCACCACCTCTTCTCCTCTAAACCTCACCTTCTCTTTCTCACTGAGACAGCTGTCTGAGGCAACTGACAGCAAACCCTTTTCTGTATCCTCCTACTTTCTCTATTCTCATTTCAAAGCCAAAGGTGGCTGTTGCGTATATGTACGCAACGATCTATCTTGCTCTCGTGTTCCTGAACTTGATTCTTCTGAATTCTCTACTCTCTGGCTTCGGCTTTCCTGTCATTCTCTGACTAAATATATCTGTACTGTTTACTTATCTCCTAATTCTACTGACTATCAAAAATTCTTTGACTATCTTACTTCTACGATGGAACACATTCTATCCATTTCTCCTTTCTCTGAAATCTCCATTCCAGGAGATTTCAGTGTTCACCACCACCTTTGGCTCTCCTCTCCTTTCACTGATCCACCTGGTGAACAGGCCTACATCTTTTCTATCCTTAATGACCTAGAGCAGCTTGTACAGCACCCTACCCGTATCCCTGACCGCCTTGGAGAGAGTTCCAACATACTTGACCTTTTCCTAACAACTAATCCTTCTGCTTACACTGTTAATCTTTTCTCTCCGTTGGGCTCCTCCGATCATAATCTTATTACCTTAACATGTCCAATCGCTCCAGTACGGCCTGTGGACCCTCCAAAGAAATGCCGCCTGTGGCACTTTGGAGCTGCAGATTGGGAGGCCCTCAGGCAGTACTTCTTTGATTTTCCATGGAATGATTATTGCTTCCTTGGCCGGGAGCCATCTGAGTGTGGCTTGCGCGTTACGGAGGTTATTCTCTCGGGCATGGAAGCATACATTCCTTTCTCATATCCACTGACTAATGCAAGAAAGCCTTGGTTTAATCACGCTTGTTCTAATGCTGTCCGCATCAAGGAGAGGGCCTATAAGAGGTACCGGAGCCAACCCACCCCTGAATCACACCTTTTATATATTTCTGCCCGGAATCGTGCTAAGTCTGTTCTTCGCTCTGCTAAAAACAATTTCATCCGTGTAAATGTTCCCAACTCTCCAACTCGAATTCTTCTCGCTCCTTCTGGCATCTTGCCAAAAACCTTTCTAACAACTTTACCTCATCATCCTTCCCTCCTCTTTTCTAGTCTGATGGCTCTGTAGCTATTTTTTCTACTGATAAAGCAGATCTCTTCGCTCAGACTTTCTCCTCCAATTCCATCTTAGACAATTCCGGTGCTATTCCTCCATCACTTCCCCCCTCTGACTTCCTCTTGACTGACATTAAAATTTCTTCAGCTGATGTGTTTTCTGCCATCACTGGCCCCAATACTAAAAAGGCATATGGTCCTGATGGAGTCCCTCCTGTTGTCCTTTCTGTGCTTACACCCTGTCTAGGTAAACTCTTTCGCCTTTGTCTCTCAACTTGTACCTTTCCTTCTTGCTGGAAGTTTGCTCTCATTCAGCCAGTCCCAAAGAAGGGTGACCATTCCCAACCCTCCAACTATCGTCCAATTGCTTTAACATCCTGTGTCTCAAAAGTTTTCGAGTCAATTCTTAACAGAAAAATTTTAAAGCATCTTTCCTGTCACAACCTTCTTTCTGATCGTCAGTATGGGTTCTGTCAGGGACACTTCACTGGCGATCTTCTCACCTACCTTTCAGACTCTTGGTCATCCTCCTTTCAGAACTTTGGCGAAAGCTTTGTCATTGCACTTGACATCTCAAAGGCTTTCGATCGAGTCTGGCATAAATCTTTAATTTCCAAACTGCCCTCCTACGGTTTCTATCCTTCTATCTGTGCCTTCATCTCTAGCTTCCTTTCTGTTCGTTCTGTAGCCGCTGTTGTAGATGGCCATCGTTCCTCTCCTAGACCTATCAACAGTGGTGTTCCTCAGGGCTCTGTCCTATCACTTACTCTCTTCCTTTTATTCATCAGTGACCTTCTAAGTTGTACATCTAACCCTATCCACTCATATGCTGATGATTCCACCCTTCAGCTTTCCATTCAGTTCCTGCAACATCCATCTCAGCAGTTACTTCAACAAAAAAGGGATGAGGCTATGGCACACCTAATGTCTGACTTGGCTCGTATCTCTGATTAGGGTAAAAATAATCTTGTTATTTTTAATGCATCAAAAACTCAGTTCTTACACTTATCAACCCGACAAAATCTTCCTCAGGATTACCCACTAATGTTTAATAATGAACAATTATGTCCTGCATCATCCTTGAACATGCTTGGAGTTTCATTCTCTCGGGATTTGTCTTGGAAAGAACATATTACATCTCTTGTGAAATCTGCCTCCAAGAGATTAGGTGTGCTAAGCCGATTCCGAACTTTCTTTACCCCTGCACAGATGTTGACCTTGTACACGGGTTTTATTCGCCCGTGTATGGAGTACAACTCTCATGTGTGGGTAGGCTCCCCACATGCAGCTCTTCTCAATAGGGTGGAGTCAAAGGCTTTTCGTCTCATTAACTCTCCTCCTCTTACTGATTCCCTTCAACCTTTGTCTCTTCGCCGCACTGTTGCATCTTTATCTCTCTTCTATCGCTAATTCAATGGTCACTGTTCCTCTGAACTGTCTGCTTGCATCCCTCCACCTCTACGACGGGCACGTAGTACCCGTCTAGCAACAAACTCTCATCCCTTTTCTGTCCAACTCTCTAATGCAAGACTTAACCGTTACTCCCAGTCCTTCATTTATGCAACTGGTCAACTCTGGAACTGTCTTCCTCTGTCTGTATTTCCTACTTCCTATGATCTCCAGTCTTTCAAACGCAGTGTGTCCAGGCATCTCGAATTGAACGGATCTTGAATTTGGCTCTCTTTTGTA